>AJFL01000652.1:0-27811 GCA_000467735.1 Rhytidhysteron rufulum CBS 306.38 | reverse complement strand
AAAAAAAAAAAAAAAAAACTCACACAACAAACACCCCTCTTCTGGAGCTTCCCCCTTCCCCCTGTACCAACCTCCGTATCTATATCCCTATCGCTTGTATCAGGTGTCCTAGGCGGTGTGACGATGCTTGTGTTCATATCCTCTGTCCTAACATAGGTATTAACACTCTCGTCGGTAGCAGCAGTCTGAGCCCTCGCTGGAACTTGATCTTGAGTTTGAACCTGAGTTTGAACCTGAGTTTGAGCCTGAGTTTGAGGTTGAGGTTGTCTTTGAGTCTGGGTTTGGGTTTGTGTTTGACATGCAGCCTGAGCCCTTCTAACAACATCACCGAGACCACAACCGATGATATTCTGGTTCCCTATAACGATAGTATTACAATTCAAACTGAGATTCACAATCCTGGATCCGCTTTTCATGCAAACCTGGCGACGGCCAGCTTGAGTAGCAAAACCACCACCCTCAACACTCAGTACAGGTTCAACCCCAACATCCCTCGCCCCTGCATCCCGAGTCTGTGGGTTCGTGGTTTCCTCGGATGATGATGAAGTAGAAGGAGTAGTAGTAGAGGATGTGGCAGGAGTTGTGGATGAGGCTGAAGCGGGAGGAATGTCCGTGGTGGTGGTTGTTTCTTTCAATGCTCGGATTATGAAGGCAGTAAGTTGGACAACGTTGATCTGTGGTGTAGATATAATGTTCCCATGTCCACGTACTTGAGTCGAGGCGTTTAGGGTTAGGTGCGTTGTTTCTTTGGGGGTTGGTTTGTGGGGTGTTTGGTCCTCGGTGTCGGAGTCTTCGTCGGAGTCGGGGTCTGAGGAGATGGTTGTGTAGGCTGGGGGTGGGGTTGTTGGGAGAGCGTAGGGCTGGATTGAGTAGGGGGTTGTAGAGGGAAAGGTTGTGGAGGGCATTTTGGTGGTGTTGGTTGGGGATAGATGATTGGAGATGGATGTTTGGGGATGAGGTTTGAAGATGTTGTGGTATGGATTTGAGTGGAGGGTTGGGTGTGGGTGTTAGGTTGTGGGTGGTTTTTGAGATCTGGGTTTATGGGTTGTTAGATTTTGGTGGGTGGAGGGTTTGTATGAGAGGATGGATGAGTAGGAAGGAGATGTGGATAGGAAATATCGATGCTGTTGGAAATAAGAAAAATAGGTAAAGAGCATAATAACTACAGAATAATAGAAGTAAAAATAGTTAAAATAAAGTATCTAGTTATTGAAATAACAAGTAAAATAATAAGAAACTAGAATCCTGAGAGAAAAGAGAGAGGGAGAGAGAAGAATAGATTTAAAAGACAATAAAAATAAATCCAACTTACCTTTCAAATAACAATCACACCCCTTGCATCAAAACACCAGCACGAAGAGTCTCTATCTCCTGAATACAGGCAGTAACTACTCGTTTTCATCGAAGGTATAAGTAAGATAGAAACTAACCTTCAGAAAATCCCTTGAAGAAGACGAAGAAGAAGAAGAAAACAAAATCCCACCACCATTCCGCAAAAAGCCCACAATAGCAAAATACCACAATAACAACCCCACCCACCAACGTCTCACAGCTTCCTATTGTCACCACCCACAGAATCAAAAACCCCCCTCCCCATCCCCCGGGACCCACACACAACAATAAGAACCAAACCAAACATGCATGCAACATCCAACCAACCAATCAACATCCCTGCTACCCATGTAAGGGTTATTGTTACCGGGGTTCAATAACAGCCCCCGCTAGGCTATTTAGAGTTGGGTGGGTCAAAGAACAATAGGAAGTGACAATAGGAATTTCTAGGTTGCATTGCTGCTGCTGCTACTACTGCCTTTGGTATTCTTGTTGGGATCCTTGTGATTGTGTCTGCGGATTGAAGATGATGACTGCATCCGACTGAAACTTGCGACCTGATTTCCTGGACTCGAGACGAGCTCGTACGTCGTTGGAGTGCTTGGTTGGTGTTGGGTGTGCTTGACGTATGCAATCTTAAACTTTTTTTGAGGGATCGATCGCTATTGGCTGGACTTATTCGTGGTTTGCGCACCTTCACGAAGAGTGAAAGACACAATGCCACCTATTTGATTTCGACCCATGATGCTTTTGAAATGGTCTATCTTTTGTATCCAGAAGATTCGGTTTTATGATCATCGATATCCCGGTTCTAGATGAACTTGAGCTTCTGGTATGAAAATGAACACATCTCGACGATGTGCTCATATCTCTCCTCGCCGCTCTCGCTCCAAGTCAATCACCCAAACATCCGAAAGCAGTAGCGATTCAAATATCGAATAGGATACATCCCGAACTCTGTCTCAACTATTCGAATGCTCTCAGGCACTAATGATACAATGATAACGTACCGGCACGCCCTGACGCCATCGCTGAGAAATGCTGCAAAGTGTTTAGATGCTCCTATTCAGGGCATCGAACGCCATCTAGCGCTCCACCTCCCAATCGCCGGTCCTTTGGTATCCTTCTGCTGATGCGGATATTCCCCATTATCCTTGTGACTAAATTTTCCTCCGACATAATAAAACAATGCAAATGAATATATAAAAGAGTTGTAGGTGCCTTCGGGTCTATCTTGCGAACGGCTTTTCGAAGTAGAAGAGGTTCTCGGACCAGGGTGGAAGCTTCTTGTCACGCTCCCAAATGTATCCGCAGTTATTGCAGAGTGTCTATCCATCGGTTAGCTTTACACATGCAACATAGAATGTAATATTGGAACTTACTCTGGGTCCTCTTGGTCCATCACGTACACCCCACACTGCGGAGCCCCATACATGACAATGCGAGCAGCGCCAGTTCGGCCGTTCCCTAGAAATAAAGGCATTAGAACTCGCCATTGAGCATTGGCCTGTGCCAACTTACCATTCTTGCAATCCTCCACCTACACCTCCGTATCCCGATCCTGTATCAGGTGTCTCTCTACCAACGGGACTCAAACTCCTGAATCTCCTCTTCTTCTTACTCCTTTCACCTCTGCCCATCGGCTGATCCTGTGATTCCGGGTTTGCGAAGAAATCGTTCTGAGGTACGCCACCCGTCATGTTCGTAGTCGATGAGAACCTGGCAGTTTCTCGTCGTAGTCTTCGAATTTGTCTCTCACGATCGCCCTCTCGTTTTTCGATTTCTTCTTTTGACAGAATCTCAACCTTTGGCTCCCATTCATCACATAGATGTTCGTGATCGTATCGCCAACCCGCTTCAGCAGTACCGTCGGCTGCATCATTGTCTATTTCTCCTGTTCCTACTAGACCACCATTTTCGCATGCCTCCTTTTTCAGCCGCAGGACGGCTTCGTAGATGCCGTGCGTTATTGCGGGTACCCACTCTCCGGAAAGGCCAAGATCAGCGCATGTCTGCTTTGCAAAAACCTCGGCGAATCCAGGGGGGTGAAGGAGAGACCACTCAAACTTGTCGCTATACAATCGATTCAGAAGGTTGATGTTAAGGTTGATGATACAGCGGTAGGTATCGTCGGGATTGTGGATATCATCTGAAGGAAGAGCTTTCGCAGTGATGGAAATGCCGTTGGCTATACTGGACTGTCGCGTCGTATCTGGTTCTCTAACAGAACTCTGGGCAGGGGTTGATGCACCATTCGTCGCTGGCGCAGGGGTCGAGGATTGGTCGCGCGAGACGGCAGGTAGCACGGTTTTGACTGCGCTCCCATCTGTTGCGGTTGTAGTGGCCGAGTGAAATAATGGATGCAAAGCTACTCCAGCATATTCCTCCAACTGTTGCCGTATCTGATTTGCGATTGTCATCACGATGGCGGGTTTTCGGTCATTAGGGAAGTCGAGCTCATCCACGAAGACCTTTGCGAACTGATCCGGAGTCATGAGCGCTTCATGCAAGTTCCATAAAAAGGCATCCTTCAGCCGATACGCAGGCGTCATCTCAGGTTGTTTGTATGCGGGCAAACTATCATCGATACCAAAGGATGCTGCATTGTAGGGGGTAGGCAGTGGAGCCTCCGGTCGGAAAGGCTGGATATCGATGTCAATGCGAATGGGGATCAGTGTGACGGGTAATGCAGATTGTATCTGTAGCTGCCTCTCGGTCCTGCGAATGGTTAGATCTAGAAGATTTACAATGCGATGACCGTGCAATGGGTCGGTGAAAGTAAGCAGAACTCACAGCGTGCGCTTCGGTTTACCCATCCAGTCCCTCCATATTCCTTGAACCTCGATGGGAGCTGTGAGTTCCTTACCAAGCTGAGCAGCCTGGTTCGCTTTCTCGACCTGGGAATCGTCTCTCCGGAGGCTCCTCAGACCAGTAGGTCTTCTCGGACCCTCGCTATCTTCGAAATCATCATCGTCAAAACCATCTTCCGCGTAATTGATAGCTGTGGTTCCTCGTTTTGTCGTTCGCGGTAACGGTAAGGTGTTCGCAGGAGGAACGATGGGCGAGATTAATGAATTCCCGTATGTCCGCAGTCGTGGCGCGTAGCTAGAGATGAAGGCTTGCGGGGGGTTTATTTTGCCAGAAGCCGTTAAAGACATGGTGGTAAGGGTTGCGAAAAGGTGCTTGCAGGTGGGATCCGGTTGAAGCTCAAGAGAGCTCTGCAAGAATTGAACGCGTCGCAACCCCTTACATACAAGTAGAAGGGTGGAGGAAGGGAGGAGGTGGAATCGCACAGTCGTAGTCGCCTTGTGGTTCCGCGCTTCACGAAGTCCTATCAGACGGGTGGTGTTCGCGAAGGGGAAATGTTCGGCGCGTTGAGAGGAAGATGGTTTCTTGATGAACCTCGCTCGCTCTCTCTGTCTAGCTATGCCAAGCGAAGATCCCACCGAAGGGGACTAGCCCCGATTCTTGCTTAGTCACGCACGCCTGGTCACATCACCAACTTCATTCATCTGTTACCTCACGAGAGCGTTCGATATTCATCTCCATATTGATACGACATCAAGATCAAAGCCAAGATTCAAACATGTTCTCCTTCGGCTGTGTTCCACTTCAACAGTATCACCATTTTACCAGTACAACTTTTACCATTTCATTCAGGTTCAGTATTGTAGACATAGTGAACCGTTCAACAGGGTATCTGCTCAAGCTGAAACTGATACGTTCTGTTTCGCATTTCCTCAAAGACTTCTTGCTCCAGAGACTCACGGACATTCCATCCTAAGTTCAGTTTTCATTTTGCCTTTGTCATTATGCATATACGTTGATGAGATACAGCAATTTCACTTCACCATGAACCCGTTCACTATGATGAAACGAATTCCATCTTAAAGTCAAACAATCCATTGTCACAATAGCCTTTATTCTATTGTTCTATCTCCTTCACTTCCCTTAGTCATAACCCCTTTGTCTCACCTCAATACACAATGTTTCCCGCAGACCAAACCTCACGTATTGTTCAATAGTCTCATCAATACTAACAATGTCTTAGTTTCCAGATAACAATGTTAACTAGATCTCCCTATAAAAGTGCTACCCTCACTCCCCCAGATCTAATTCTCCATCAAACACTAAACATTCACACTCACACTCAACACTGCAAACACATCAACACATCAACACAGCAACCACCAAATCTCAACATCGATCTCAAAGATTTACATCAATACAACCAAAAGAAACACAAACACTATGTATTTCTCTAAGCTCACAACTACAACCCTCCTCGCCAGCCTCGCCGGCTCGGCCTACAGCCACATGATCATGATCTCGCCCGTCCCCTACGGCAAGAACACGCTCAACAACTCCCCCCTCGACCAATCCGGCAGCGACTTCCCCTGCAAACAACGTCAAGGCGTATACGATGTCTCTCAAATGAACAACTGGGAATCCGGCTCCGAGCAAACCCTCTCATTCCAAGGCTCCGCCATCCACGGCGGAGGCTCCTGCCAAGTAGTTCTAAGCCGGGACAAAGCGCCCACCGCATCCTCCACCTTCAAAGTCATCTACTCAATCGAAGGTGGTTGTCCCGGTGCAGCTGGTGGAAGCCCATCGTCTTTCAAGTTCCAGGTCCCCAAGGAAGTCGGTGATGGCGAGTATACGATGGGTTGGACGTGGTTCAATCATATTGGAAACCGCGAGATGTACATGAACTGTGCTCCTGTTACCGTTTCAGGCGGTTCCTCAGACTCCGCTGGGTTTGACCAACTCCCAGATATGGCGGTCGCGAACTTAGCCAATAAAGGCACGTGCAAGACCCCAGAGTCATTCGACTACGCCTTCGAGAACCCGGGCAAATACGTCACGAGGATCGGTAACGGACCTTTCACTGGTCTATGTGGTGGTGCTGCTCCTGGGGGCTCTCGGCAACCAAACACTGGTGTCCCTCCTCAGAGCCAACTCAGCGTGAACCCCGGTATCCCCGTTCCAACCACAGCACAGTCTTCAGTCCCAGCTGTCCCGACTCTACAGAACTCCGCACCCGTTGTACCAAATAACTCTGTTCCTGTTCAAGCCACGCCGACCATGAGCACTCTTGTCACTGTCACTGGTGTCCCAGCTCAGAAATCCTCTCCACCGGCAGTCTCATCCGCAGCTTCTAACATTGCTCCAACCCCAACGGGCTCTAGTCCTTCTAGCGGCACGACTTGTTCTCAAGACGGCGAGATCGTTTGTCAGGGCGCCGATCAATTCGGTATCTGCAACAATGGAAAGGTGGTCTTTCAACCCGTTGCCGCTGGTACGAAGTGCGAGAACGGCAAGATCGCTAAGCGCTTCCTTCACCGGGCTATGCGCGACTAAATGCTAGATCAGCGGTATTGATTTCCTTACCTGAAGTCATACTAATTAGAGATACTTGCATTTATGTTTGTATCTTTCTTTGAAGCATCAGTATTAACATAGATTTCATCATTTGTACTACATAAACTAAATTGCAAATCATTTACTCATACTTCCCATTTTGACTCATTCAGTGTATGTCTTTACTAACTATTATTCCCTTTCCACTTCAATCAATACCATTAAACCATACACCCACCCACCCACAAAAGCCCTAACCCATAATGAACCCCACACAATGCAAACAAAGCCCCTCAAAACCTCGTAAAATCTCGCTTAAAACAGTAACACAAAGTATCTCCAACCATTTACTCCATCGGGACAAAGAACGAGATATAACTAATTACAAAAAGCATAATATCCCACCCATCTAACCTACTAATCATTTATACATGGTATTTGGAATCTCGCATTTCGATGCAGGGATATGGTGGAGTGAGTGGATTTGTGAAGGGCGTGCAGGTAAGCATCTTAAGCGTACCCACGCGTCATAAGAATGAAGAATGGAGATATGAGATTAGTGTAAATATATGAACGTATAAGTATTGCCTACCTCCTTTACTCTAGACATCTAGATTCAATCATCTCTAACACTGAAATGAAAACTAATCATACCGATTCAACACCCTCCATTGTACTCCCCATTCACACCATTTAACCCCTTGAAATCGCAACTCCGGCTTCCGTTTTCTTCGTACATTTCTTTCCACCCTCATTCTACCAAATAAATCACCACCCCAACTCTATACAGCGTCCAAAACCCATACATTTCCTCAGCCCTCATCACAACATCTCTTCCCTTAAATCCTAGACATCTTCTCGCCCTTCTTCAATCTCAATCACCCGCTTCACGATCCTAGCATGATGTTTCCATTTCACACGCCTTCTTGAACGTAGGATACGAAGTAGAGTTGGCTCGGCCACAGCAGTGGCTGTTGCGGTATTGAATAGATACTCAGTGGAGGACGAAGTTCGGAGTGGTGTTTCGCCTGTCGGCTTCGAGACAAAGCCGAGAAATTTGACAATTTCATCTTTTGAGAGGGAACGAGGTGGGAGAATTTCTTTTGATCCTTTTCCTCTTGTGAACGGAGAGGAGAATGTGGTGGTGGAAAAGTTCCTTTTCTCGGATGAAAAGGGATCTTTGATGTTGAGTTGGTTGTCGTATTGTGGTTGTAATGAAGGATTCGAAGACTGATGGATATAGGTGCGACGATTGATTCTCCTTCTCCGTGCTGCGGTTCCGGTGGCTTCGGAGTTTTTGGGATTGCTTGGTCATCTCGTCGAGTTTGGTGTGTAGGTGTCCATTACGCTTTCTTCCACATGTAGACTATGCCCTAACGTTGTAATCATCCTGGAGATGAACATAATGGGAAAGAATGGTAGTGTCCTCCATTTTCCCGCGAGTATATCCAAGTGTCTTTCCCGCGTCTCAAACTGAGCATGCAGAGTCTGCTTTTCGAGGTAGATATGAACGAGAACGTCACCGATTCGAGCATCCTTATAATGGTCCGCATATCGTCATACGGGTTCGTCCGTCTCCTGTATCAAATATACCCATCAAGGCACACAAAGCTCCGATCGAATTAGCAAACGACAAAGACAGGATCCAAATCAACCACACCATCCAAAGGATCCCACCCAAGTGGACTTTCCTCCTCCGACATCGAAGGCTGATACTCCGACATCACCTCAGGCTGATACTCCAGCATCAACGAACTCTGCCCATTAAGTCTCGCAAACATAGGCACAATCTCCTCGATCAGCACCTTCTCCGGATCATTTGATTTCGCGCCGAATGGTTTATCAGATATGCTCATCTTATGCTGAGCTTCTCTCGCGATCTTTAAACACCCTTCTAGATGGCTAAAAGCTACGTTATGGTTTCCGCGGAGTATTTCGATGGAAATGAAGAGTAATCCGCATATGAGAGCGCGGAGTCGTTCAATCTGTCCTTCCCCCGTAGTCTCCTTGATCAGATGTCGAATTGCTTTGCTGTAATGCTGCGACGCGTATGCATATTGCGGTGCAGCCAGGATAGGCGCATAACTGGATCTAAAATCCTCATGGGAGCATGCCAACGCAATGACAGCATGGCGAATAGCCGCAGACGAATGCGCAGATTGAAGAACCAACTTTCCCCAGGATCCGCCTTCAAAGAACCAAGATAATTCGTAGACATTGAGGGAGCGGAAATAGTCGAAGGAGCGACGACCCCGGTCGTCTTCGAAACCATCAGTGATGGGCGGTGGTGGCGCAACTATAACTATCCACTCCTTGTTGTTCTGGTAGCCTTCACAGGTCCGGCCGGTACTGAGGCACTTTTTGCATGCAGGTCTTTGCTCGTCGCACTTGACGCGGCGGGCTCTGGTGGTCCACCACCGCTAGTCAGCATTTGTGTGTGGCTGGAATATTGGATTGGATTGCGGTAACGATATACATACTTGCAGGTGTGGCAGCCGGTCCGGACCTTTGGGTGTCTAGCTCGAGTGCGTTTCTTGGCTGGTGCCTTGTACATGATCTCTCTTTCTCCCGTTTAGATGCTTGCCTGTTCAGTAATTGTTTGGAAAGTAGGTGGATCGAATTGTCTGTCTTGTCTGAATAACAAGCTCAGTAGGCCTTGATTCCCAACCCGATGAATTTGAACTGCCTGCTGACTTGACTAAGATGTCTTAACAAGCTCACCGAGACCTACCCTATCTATCCCTTTAGCCTTGCTGTTCGGCATACGGATGCGTTATCCAAGACGCACTGCGGCTTAGTCAATGGGTGGTCCCTACTGGAAGGTTATCGGGAGAGGGAAGGTCCGCACGAATGCTGGTCGACGTGCGAGACAGGGATTCATCCATCGGTAGGGATAGAAAGACTTACTCAGCACACAGCCATTCCCGAACCAGAAGCAAAGTACGAACCGACCAATCAGAAACCAGCAAGATATATTCCATTCAAGTCTAGTGTACGAAGCGTTTTCAGCCCACCATCCCACGGCTCTACTTATAGCAGAAGGAACTGAACTTTTTGCACAATGATCTCCACTACTTCCTTCACCCGGGAGCCGTTAGGTCATCCGAAAATAGTCATCCCTGAATAACACGATCGCGCCATACCGCAGGATTTCATGTGAGGATAGATTAGCTTTCCGGACAAGCCTAGAAGAGGACTCTTATTGGAAAGCTTAACCATCCCAATGCCCAGGATCCAAAACAGAACCTGAAAAATTATCATGTGCAATGGTTGCACCTCGCGACATCACTCCCAACCAAGATATATTTGACAGTGTCCCCCTACACCACCAACGAAGATCCCACACGGCAATACCATCGAGCTGAACACGAATTCGCAATCCCCCGCGTCTCGCGAATTGCACTTTGGTCTCTCACCGCAGGAATGACGTACGTATCGATATTGAACCGTGGGTCACAAGCTTCGGCATTGAATAGAAATGAATACTTGGGAGATTTATTCATTCTGTGCTATTGAAGTAGAGAAGGATTGCATCGGATCAAATCGAACACCGTTCAAGCATGTACATAGAAATCTCTTTTGCATAGCCCGTACTAACCTCAACCTTAAAATATGCTTATTTACCACGCTCGTCTACATCTTCTTACTCCACTTTTCCGCAAGGCGGACCAAAGTTGCCTGTTCAATTAGTCCCTAATAGAAACCGCCAACTCCATCTTTCCAGCCATACAACCATGTACTAATCGGATATATTTCATCGCTGTCTCATACTTTAAAATTATAACTCATATATCTATACACTGCTCAACAAGTAACCCGTGCTTTACGTATTACCAACCACCTTTACCGAAGTGTGCATTTCCAAATAGGAAGCTCAATTTCTATGTTTGTAGACTCCGCAGAGTATGGCGTAACCTGCATCTCGACCTCGGGAAGGTGGCTGCTGTAGAGAAACCTTGGAAGTATAGCAACAGTTAAAGCCTTTTTGCGTTATAGCCCGAATCTCCAAGCACCTATCCATCCATCATACCTTTGTAAAACCCATTGAAACCTGTAGTCATGGCTTAAAAATAGACACCCATTACTATCCACTCCACTCCACCCCACCCCACCAATCACCACGCAACGCATCCCACTCCCAAGAATCCAATATCTATGCATCATCATCCATATAACAAATAAAAAATGTAGCCAAGAATACCATGTATGACGTAGATCACCAACCCAATAAACGCGAAACAAAACATTTCCCACTGACATCATAATTCTCTAATCCCTCGTTTACCACTCGCCTATTCGTATTACATCACACCTGTTGTTCTCATTAGATAAATGAGTCGATTTGTAGAACGTAGGGATTGAATCACCCATAAAGAAGACAAAAGCATAGAGCAAAATATGACATATCTGCTAATTAAGCTAGCCGCGCTAGCAATGATAATTTTTTGTGCCGGTTCTAGAAAGAACCACAGTGGTAGGTATTGTATTATACAGAGAGATATTCTCGGTCTCAAACCCAAACCCAAACCCTTTCATCCAAACATAATCACATACTCATGCTTCAACATCATTACATCCCAACCCTGGGAACTCAAGGACCTAAAACACAATGGAAAAGCTCCTATCTACAATGCGGCAGCCAAAGCCATCATACCCATGGCAACGGCACCAACTGCCTGCGTGATCTGTGGGCCTGCGTTTCCGGTGAACTGGCTGGGTGCGGCAGTCGCGGAAACAGTGCCGGCAGTGCCGTTGGCGGTGGTGATGAGGGTGCCGGTGCCAACGAGGGAAGTGGCAGTGCCCTCAGCAGAGCTGAGGCCGGAGCTAGCAGCGGAGGTGATGGAAGCTGAGGCGCTTTCGGCCGCGCTAGATGCTGCTGAAGATGCGGCACTGGATGCGGCACTGGATGCGGCGCTGGATGCAGCACTGCTGGCAGCAGCAGAGGTGCCGGAAGCTGCAGGAGCAGAGATGGTGATGGGGTGACCAGCTGAGCGGCAAGTGTCTTCGACGGCGCTGATGACGGCTGTGAGACGGTGGTTAGTTGTGGCTATAATACGGTAGGGCAGATTGTGGAAACATACCTTGCTGGTCGGACTCAGAACAGGCCTCTTGCACGCAAGGCGTGATGGTTGGAACTAGGTCCGTCTTCTGGCAATGGCACGCGAAGTCGGTGAGGGCGGAGCAGCCGTCAGAGGTAAGGGCCGAGACGAAGCAGTTCAGCGAGCAGCTGGGGACGTCGGGGAGCTGAGCAGTGGCGACGGAGGCCAAAGCAAAGGCAACGGCGGCGACGGAGGAACGCATTGTGAGTTGATTGATAGGTATGCTGGATGGAATCAAGGAGGCTGGAATGAGCGTTGATATAGGACGACTTCAGCAAGGAGAAACGACTGTTGAGCGTACTGGGTCAGCTCTGGTCGACGGGACGGACAGGTCTTTAAATGTAGCACGTCGCAGTGACGCTGCTGCTGGGGTCGCCGTTCAGGGGAGAAGCCGTCACATGCAGCGCCCTTCCAGGATACAAGCTGGAGCAATTGACTGCCCATCACGTCCAGCCGCGGCAATATCAAGGTAGATGGGCATGGGATTCCCCAGAAACAGGCTGTAATCCCCGCATCAGTGACTGAAAGAGAGCGCGAAGATCGAGGCGGATGAGCTCCCCTGCCGTTCAATGCTGTCGGCGGTGCCTGGCCAGGAGCCTTGGTGTTGATGGAGGTGTGCGCTGCGATGGCTGGATTGGCTCTGCCCGACACGAGCTACGTCGAGCTCCGTCGAGCTTCCCTCTGCAGCAGGGGCGTCCGGCCTAGCGCACGGAGAAGCCGCAGAAAGCGGGTTAAGCTTTCCCCAGATCCGCGCCATCCGGGACGCTCATTGGGTGGCGCTCGGGCATCCTAGCCGAAAAGGAAGGCGCCAGTTCTCGCCGTTGGCGATACAAGCATTTGCTCCTGCTTGACGCTGCTCCTCCCTGAAGCCCCGCATCTGGGGTACTGGGGCTGCCGCTGCTTCGTTCGTCCCCGTTCTCTCCCACACCTGCTGGTCCGTTTGGCAGACATCACTACCAGGTCACCCGGTCGCAGAGCTGACAATGAAACCCACTGCGAAACAAATTGATTGGAGAAGCCCAATTCAACCAGCTGGTGAGGAGATGAACGCGTGAGATGTGCGAATAGAATGAAGGTGCATTTGTCAAAGAATCAGATTGCTTTACCAATGGATTCATTGACCCTGGATGGAAGAAGGGAGGAGGTGCATGCGCCAGCAGCTCTTGCTAACCGCATTGTTAGACTCCCAAGCAACTCGCCTCCGCAAATAGGTGAGTTGTTTTCACATGGGTGCAACCACACCCAAATGCTCCGGTGCTGCCGAGCACCCCTGTAGCTACCTCGCCGGCGATCGACTCCTCGAGGTACCTGCATCGAAATGTTCAGAAAAGCAATTGTTCTGGCAGGCGAAGTGTGGTCTTAATGCGTGGATCTGGTGTGGTCGGACAAAGCTGCTGGTAATCAGGCCCTCTCATAATGGCTGTCGTCTGAGTGGAGGATATGTTGCCTCTAAAAGAAATTCTGTGCCGCAATGATTGGTAGATCGAGATCATACCACGGACATGTCTCTCCCTCGGTATCATGTGCATGCGGTGGCAGGGGCAAGCTTTTCCGGCCATTCTCAAGCTCGCGGAAGCGGAAGAACATGGGGAAGCTACCGGGGAGCTGCATGACTTTGATGATAATAAGATGAGCTCTCCTTTAGCTCGCGTCGATTGTCATTACGGCTTTTTTTGAGCAAAGGAGTTGGTACCATAGTGGGTTTACTCCATGGACTTTGGAATCTCATTACGGTCGTGAATACGAGTTTCAACCGATCCCATTTGGTTGCACAGTATCTATAGCTTATAGTCAGTACGCCACCAACTTACATTCTCCCGTCCTTGTATCGGAGCACCCGAGACCTGTTTAGGCGCCACTGTTTGAGATGCCAAAACAAATTTTCTGATCGGAAGATAGTCAATCTTTAAAGACTGATGATTTCTGTTGATATTCGCGATGGTCAGATTCTTCTAATCTAGTGCCTTGAACGCCATGGAGAGCTTGTTCGGTGCTGCTTTTATGGTGGCGGTACTTTCGTCAAGACATCTCAACCAACCTGGTATATTCATTTCGGTGGAAGATGATATTAACTGGACCAACGCGGCTTGCTTCTCGCCACTGACATAGGTGGTGTTTGCTTCAAGAATAGATAAGATATCGAGGGCTTGTAAGGAAGCATGGACTGTTGAAGCGGCCGGTATCCCGACGTCTGTGATTGTTTGCATCGGAGGGATAGAAATAGGTTCGTGAGCAGGCCAAGGGGCTCTCCGGACTGGACCAAACCTTGAATATCCGACACCTTGAAGTTATGGTAGTCTCGTCGTCCGAAAAGCAGCGTGGTCATTGAAGGTCGAGAGATGGTGGGGCCCCAAGAGATGAAAAGCGAAAGAAACTCAAGACGTTTCAAAAGTCCGAGAATAAAAGGGAATGGAAAGAAAAGATACAAAAAATCGGAGGTTGCGTAGACGGAGAGGTTGAAGTATAAAACACTCGATGACGTGCTTGCTAGGATTGGTTAGAGAATTGAACTTCAAATATGAACAACACAAGCCAATTTCCAGGGTAAAAAGTTTGGAATCTTTAGAGCACATAGGTTTTGCAGATTCATCTTCAAGGGGTCGATATCCACCCTTATCAGGGCCATATTGGAAGCAGATAAGGCATTAGGTAGGGGTGAAGTTGAGTGAAACCCTCATCTTGCCATTGGTAGAATTCCGGTATTCTCGGAAATTGAAATTGGATTTTGAAGGCGGGAAGGTTTTCTCATCTCATGTCAAAAGGGGAGGGATGAGGTTGCGATAAGATGGTGGTGTTGCGGCTCTTTTGGTGTACGCGCTAGCACGTGCCCGGGTCGCTTTACAAAATAAATCTCGGTCTTGGCAGTTGCAGGTAGTCCCCATTGAAACCTCCATCTTCACCAAGATCGAACCCATTCCATCTTTCTTGCCTTTCCATACCTAGGTAGGTACGTGCCACCTAGTTAGAGCTACTCTCCCTGCGCCTATACAGGCAAATATTTGGATCGCATTGCAGCTGACTCCATAACCAGCATACCTCCTTCATCAAGAGCTCTAGGCTTGTACCGTCAAGCTCCAAAAACGCGATCTATATTCTCCAGAAAACCAACCGTTTCGAGCGCATATACTCCTCTAAGTGCGGCGATCATTCATAATGGCGGATACCCAAGCCCGTCCGACAGATGGGGGCGTTCACACGTCGGCACCACAACTCATACGAACCTCTGCCAAACGGACCCGAGAGATATTCGCCGCTGATTTCGCATCGCCCACTGCCCTCGAGCACCCCCCAAATGACGTCTTCTCGATCGCGCCGTTATCCTCCGCCACCAAAGACCTCGCAGATCAGATCAATGTAGCATCCCGGATACGCAACGAATATGAAGATGTTCGAGAGCTGCCGCCGGCGCTCGCGGCGAAGCAAGCCAACGCGGCCGCGACTGCTGCAGCCAGACGGAAAAAGGCAAAGAATGCAGCTTCCAGTGAAGAACAGCCTTCAGACCCGAAGATGCGAAAGATGATCGAGGGAGTTTCAGAGAAAGCGGAGCAGGCAAAGAATGGGCACTCAATGGCGTTGACCTTGCGAGCTGGAGGAAAGGGCGCCGCACCGAATGCTCATGGACCGACACCACAGAGAGACACACCATCTTCAAGTTTGGTGAGAAGGGATAATATGAGGCAAGTCAGGCCGGAGTGGCATGCGCCGTGGAAAGGTGAGCTCTTAATGTCTTGCTCTATCCGACCGTGTTCTAATAATTGCAGTTATGCGGGTTATAAGTGGACATATGGGTTGGGTCAGATCGTAGGTTTCCCTCTACAAGATAGTATGCATAAAGTAGATATCCACTAACTTTCAACCCTAGAATTGCAGTTGAACCAGATAATCAGTGGTTTGCCACTGGTTCAGCGGATAGGACGATCAAGATATTCGATCTTGCCAGTGGTCAACTAAAACTCACGTTGACCGGTCACATTTCAGCAGTGCGCGGCGTACGTACCTCGTCGAATCCCCAAACCCTCATATCACAGCTAACATTGTCAATAGCTTGCCGTATCCCCTCGACATCCCTATTTGTTTTCTTGCGGTGAAGACAAAATGGTGAAATGTTGGGATCTAGAAACGAACAAGGTCATTAGACATTACCATGGACACCTTAGCGGTGTCTACACCCTAGACTTACATCCAACTATCGACGTGCTGGTAACAGGAGGTCGTGACGGAGTTGCGCGCGTATGGGATATGCGAACTCGAACGAACGTTCACGTTATGGCAGGCCACAAGGGAACTGTGTCCGATCTCAAGTGCCAGGAAGCCGACCCGCAGGTCATCACTGGATCTATGGATTCGACAATACGACTATGGGATCTAGCAGCGAACAAGACTCTATCCGTACTAACCCATCACAAGAAGAGTGTGCGAACACTGGCGATACACCCCAAAGAGTTCACCTTTGCGAGCGGTAGCTCTCAATCCATCAAGCAGTTCAAGTGTCCCGAAGGTGCCTTCATGCAAAACTTCGATGGCCACAACGCCATTATTAACTCCCTCGCCGTCAACGAAGACAATGTTCTCTTCTCCGGTGGCGATGATGGCACAGTTGGGTTCTGGGATTGGAAAACAGGGCACAGGTTCCAGTCCACGCAGAGTGTCGCACAACCAGGTTCTCTGGAAGCAGAAGCAGGAATCATGGCATCGACGTTCGACAAGACTGGACTTCGTCTTATTACAGGCGAGTCGGATAAAAGTATCAAGATTTGGAAGCAGGATGATGAAGCAACCGAGGAAACCCATCCTCTAGATTGGAAACCCACACTCGGCCGACAAAAATTCTAAATCCGGTCCTCATGTTCTGTGGTGGATGTAACTTTTCCCTCTTATCTCCGTGCCTCACAAGGCAGACGGGTGTACATATAATTTCCCGCCTGACATTCCAGCACATTTCATGACACGAAGAACCATTTCTGTTTCACTGAGGTTATAAGGAGTTTCGGACGCACCCGAACTGAGGGCTCATAGGCATTAGCATAGCTAGAATGGAAAGAAAGCGCGGGTTTCTCCAACATTTGAATTGATGTCACCAGACTACCATCTAGGCATAACCGAACCACGAACGACGGCGACGACGTAACCTGCCCCAACTGTGCTACAAACACCCCCTTCCATCGCAAACAAGCCCCAACCCACAACCTCGGAAATAATCTCTATCCATCCAGCCACCCACCTACGCCTCTCCTCACCTCCCCAAATCCCCTCTATTCAATAATCGGTGAAGAGGTTCCAAATCTAGGCCCTCAAACATGCTACCAAATACCGCGCAGCAAGATCCCTGGGAACCTTGCACCGATTGCAATAGTTATCACGCTATGCTATGTTTTCGGCGTAACAATATCGCCGTACTTACGCATATAGCCTGGGATTTGGGTTATTTGTGAATGCGTTTTAATATATTGAGGCTGCGTTGGAGGGAGCGTGATGGTACAGTGAACTTGCCCCCCACACCGTACACGGACGGCGATACACGAACTCCACAGTCTAACCCAGATACCAGCCGTGCCAGCCTAAGTGTCTTGGGGGTACTGGGGTAAGCGAATGGTGTATACTACATACTATATTACGGCGTTATTCACAGTTTCTAGGCAGGCAAAGCTTCGTTTACCGAGTTAGGTTGAATAGGATGGCTGATGCATAATGAGTTGACTATGAATATTCCATCTCAATTGAACCCATGTACCTAGAAGAAAGATGCATCCGTAAATAAACCCCCATCCGCAAACCAATCCCCTCGGTTCTTCTAGAAGCAGTTTAGAATGCGAAGTACATACGTCCAAAGGTGGCTGAGCAGTTCCTCGCATTTACATGTGGGGCAAAAACACACTACATACATACATGCATACATACATACGATACGCGCATCCATCGCCTCGCCCAGCTCCCACCCATGAAACAAGCGACCATGAAACGAATGCGCAGTCTTGGTTACCGGATACGGGTGGGGGTTACGAAGGAAGGGCTAGATCCAAAGGGGTAATTAATCGATAGACGAATTCTCCTGTTTATGCGAAGAGGAATAAATAGATAGACTCGAAAAGTCCACGGACTCCATAATGCGATTTGTTTCTAAGTTAATCAAAACGCTAGTGTTAGTTAGAACGCATCGGAATGATCTACGAACGAACTTGATCGATTGGAAACATGAACGTAGCCGTCAACAAGGCAATGAACTAACTTAAAACAAGGCAAAGACATATGGCTATTTCCGGCCCCAATATGAAGCCACAAGACTGATTTCTCAATTAATTTTCAGGCTAAGGCAATCCATCATCATGTATTATAAACGGGGGTAGGTATCTGAATGAATGGGCTGGCGAGAACCATTCCAAGGGAAAGGTAAAGAGCAGATGGGGTGGATGGACGGTATGCACGTCGAAACAATATCCAGCGTATCAGATCAGGTTCCGAAGCCCAGTCCCCTGACCTCGTCATCGTCACCCAGCGCAAGACGAACCTCTTCGTCCCCAACGCCGAGGCGAACGCGACCAACGCGGTCCCCATGCCGAAGCTCGACGCCCACAATGCCCGCCTCTGCCAATTCCATGGCGGCTGCCCCAAGCCCAAATGCGCGTGCTGCCTTGCCTTCTGCCTGCCTCGTGCCCCTGCCCCGCTTCGTCTCTTCTTGCAATGCTTCCCCAGCCCCCCGACCATGCACACCTTGCCCTTCCTTCCACAAAGTCAAGAACCCTCCTCCCTTTTGGTCGCGTCCTGATGCTCCCGTCCCGACCAATCCTCCCGTCGGAGTCTCGTCTTCTTGCAGGAGGTATTCATGCACCGGCTTCAGCTGGGACATGAGTCCCAGCCTTTTTGCCTCTTCGACGACATCCCCAAGCATCACTTCGCCGACGCCCGTCCGCCGGATCCGGGCGAGCAAGGCCGCGAGGAAGAGCTTTGACGCCAGCGGTAGGGCCCGTAGCGCTTGCTGCAGGGGGCTACTCGTGGCCTCGTTGATTGCTTGTTTGATCGTCGCTATCGTCACCACGCCGCCTTTGCTGGCCTGCCGCGCTGAAGATGACCCGACCCCAGCTGAGGACCCCTTCTCCAGCCCTGCAGCACGCTTCTGCAACGTGCTTCCTGCAGCAGTCGGGTCGTCGGCTCTGGATGCCCCACGATTTTTTCCTCGTCCCGTTCTGCTTGGGGTTGATGGCATTGTGTCTTCCTCTGCCTCTTTGGCGAGGGCCTCGGACTCTGCAATTTCGACGGCTCGTCTGCAAATATCAAGCGCCCGGCGTGCGTCGCCGCTCACCGCCGCAACTTTACGTGCCGCAAACTGGACCGCATCAGGTTGAACAATGTTTCCCGGTACCCCTTCAAGCCGTGACTGAATGATGAGCATTAATTGGTCGTGCGTATACCCCGGGAAGGTGATGCGCGTGAGTCCTACGGGGTCACGCGTGTTAGCCTTGCCAAATAAGTCCCCGAAGGATCAACCGCAAAGATTGAGGTGGTCTAGATGAGAAACCGAAGAAAGCTACAGCAGGGCTGATAGGCCGAAGGAATCATTGACCAAAGTTCGTGTAATATGCGAACAGGGTAAACATTGATCTGAAAACGGTGTGCGGAACGAGGGATTTTGCGGAACGGAAATATGCGCGGAAATTAAGCAGAGGGGGAAAGTTGACGGTGAATGGTGTCGTGCAATGTGTTGGGGGGCGTAGCAGTGGGATTGAAATGCCTGACTTACCTAGGCGGCTACTAATTTTGTTGCTTAATGTACGTTCTGGAAGATCCATAGTATTTGCGACCGCAAGGACAATCAATCTACTGTGCCGTAAGCCGGGCCAGTTGAAGAAATTGTACATAACAGACTGGTTCTTGGTAACGAGCTGATCTAATTCGTCCATCAACACGACACATGGTACTCTGCGCGGACTCGGTGTAGAAAATTCACGCTCGAGTAGTTCCAATGCATGAGCGGGACTAACACGATCCCCCCGCAATGCCTGCCAAAGTAACGAGTAGGATTGGTGAGGATCCGTGACTTTCATGCCATTGATCTCGACAAAGATGAAATCGTCTAGTTCCTCCGCAAGGACGGACGCGTTGAGTTGTGCTACGACTTCGCGCACGGTCGCTGTTTTGCCGGTACCAGGCGTTCCGGATATGTAGATGCATGAACCTGAACCATCTGTAATGGCGGCTTCCAGATGGGAGTACACCGTTGCAAACTCCTCCTCTCGACAGGGAAGCGCTGCTGGAACAGATGAGACGTGGAGCTGGTTCCGCGCGATCTGAAACGGGGATGAGAGGGCGGACGGAGAGAGCACGCGGGTACCCAAGGGAGTGAATTCAAGAGCCTTCTTGATGACGACTCTCTTGTGAGTAGGGGTGAGAAACTTCCGAGGAGTGAGGTCTTTGCGTTTAGAGGTGGGAGTTAAAGCATCGTTCAATCTACGACGTTTTCGGGGGGTCTTGGGCACATTATCGTCAGCATCGTCCTCCGCGACAAACTCGTCCAGGTCGGCGTCGTCTTTCTTGGGTCGAGTTTGTCGCTTCCTTGTCTCCTTAGTTTGGCTCTGGACCAGCTCGATTAACGCAGGGATGTCATCTGCGCCAGTGTATACGTCTTCCCACTTGAATTCCGTGGTGTATGTTGCTGTCCTGGTGTTGCAGCCTCGTCTGCAGACAAAGACCTTTCCGTGATCTTTGGATTTCTTGGGGATTTGGCCGTTAGGGTACTTGGCATTGAATTCTTCGGGGGAAAATATTTTCGCAGTGCCATTGATCGTTGTAAGAGGATTATCGTCGAAAGCGGCGGTGATATACAACTCATTCTATGTACAATCAGCCATGGAAGACGTGCACTACCGTGACACCTACGTTCAAGAAATCGGTTCTCTTTTTGGTCTTATTCCGAATCTCCTTCTCCGAGGAGAACCACATAAACTTGGCCATCTTCTCATCCTCCTCTTCATTATCGATGAACTCGCATACGATTCCAACCCATGCCTGACTGCCGTCCGCCTTCAGGAGGACGGTATCGCCGACTTTGCATTGGAAATTGCCCATTCTCGCGCCTACGATGCGATGCCCGGCCGGTGTCGTTGCCTTTCTCTTGCGCGGCGTAGCTCCTAATTTGCCCCGACCCTCATCCTGACCTGCTTCCACTTCCTGGTATATCCATTGCCACGGGTGGTCCTCTAATCCGAGCTCGTCGTCGGAATCTTCGCGGAAAACGGCGACACGGCCGGACAGGTACCGGCGGGCCTTTTCTGTCCTGGAATTCTGTTGCGCACGAGACATGGCCGCCGCGGTTAGGTGAGGTTGCTATGAGGGTTCGTCGTGATGTTGGTGCTGACGTTAGGGGTGGGAGCTTAAGCTGTGGGACGCGTTCCTTGGCGCGTTGGCAGGTGGTTTCCCGATGAACGCAGATCTACAAAGTTTACCTGAACGTAGACGATCCATTGAACACCAGGACAACTTACCAACCACTACACACCTAGCTAACCATGAATCGATATTACGTTCTCTTCTCACAAAATCAAGAATCAGTCACCAGCACAGCATTTGCACGATTGTTTGGATGTTTGAAATCATATCATTCCGCATCCATCCCACCAAGGTAGGACGGTTCATCGTTATCTCACTCGCTCAGATCAAGTCCCATATACTCCCAAGACCTGGTCTAGTCCCTTCCCAAATCAAATTGTACAAAAGCGATGAGGCGTCCTGGAACGCCCGCTGAACACCATGCGCCGCAAGTCTGCCCGGATCCAAACGAAGGACCTTGTGGCTTCGAATCCTTCCCAAACGATTGTTCGCTCAAAATGCATTACAAAAAAATCCAAGAAATCCAAAACCGTCGTCAAATAATGTACAAGAATGCGTCATGCAGCCGAGTGCATGAAGGTAGAAGGGAAGTTTTTCACACAAAACGAAGAGGAGGCGTTCCAGGCATTGAGTTCGGAGTGGTGGGGTAATGCGAGGAATCAGGCGGAGAAGCTGTCGACGAATGGTCGAAAGATTCCGAAAGTGGTGGAGTCTGCCACTCTGGCTGTCAGCGGCGGTTTTCGAAAGAATGGTTGCGAGGTTGAATTGAAGGAATGCAAGAGGCTAATGTGCATAATAGGGTCTGCTGTGGGGGAGCTTTACTTGTGCTTCGGGTTCCTGGTAGGAATGTGGCGCTGGAATGTCAATCCCCGCCATCGTTGCATAGCTCATGCTGAATGGGCTAATCTCATCCTCGGGATAGTACTCGCTCTTGACTGGGTGTACCAGGCTTGGCAGCGTGGTTGGGTACGCGGATGAAAGCGGTGGGAGGTAAGGCGTGTATATCGGCATGTCCGCCGTGGTGCTGGAGGGCACCGCATGGTAGGGACCCTGGTGTGCGTAGGCGCCGTATGCGGCTGTGTCCGGCGCGGGATACGTTGAATACGAGAACGGTGGCGGGGAGGTGGACAGTTGCCTCGTGTACTGGTGCGAGAACATGCCGCGCTCCTCGTGGTGGGGTAGGTACTGGTGCTGGAGCTCTGGGGTGCGGCGGCCGTACGATTGATGCTCACCGGAGTCTGTCGTCGAGCTGGGTGAAGGGAACTCGGTTGGCTGTGCGTTGCTGCCTCGCTCGAGTTCTGCAGGGCGCTGCTCGGGTGACGCAGAGCTGGAGGCTGCGCGGCGCTCGAGGTCTTCCAATCGCTTTTTCAGCTTCTTGCCTTGTGGACGGTTAGCCTGGGTGGACGGGATCCCCGAGGGGAGCTGGAGGACTACTCACGGTAGTTGCGCTGAGCAATCCGGTTCTGTATCCTTCGGCGTTCTGCGAGATCTGAGATCTTGGTCCAGTCCTCGTTGGGGTTTGCGGAGGCACTGAAGGCGCTGCTGGTACCCGAGTACCTATGTGTGGTGGGGGCCGGTTGGGCATACTGGTAGCTGGCGTGCCGGTGCATGGCGGCGGTGATGTGATGGAGGTGGTGGAGGAGGATGAGGCAGAGGCAGAGGTAGAAGTGGGTTGGAGCTGGAGCTGGAGGAAGGATGAGACGGGACGGGAGCGCGGTGGATAGATATATGGAGAGCTGGGCTGTTATGGGGATACCAGGTGGAGTGGAGGAGCAGATCGGGGGCAGCAGATGCCATATTTATCACCGACCTCTCTGATGCATCCGCAATCGACCCAAGACGACGAGAGACATGGACAGCTCGAGGACCCCTGCCTAGTGCCAGTGCCGACACCATTGCTGGACACAGGCGGGCATCAGGCCCTCCCTCTGCGAGACGGCGACCCCTGCGAGACGGTTCACGAGCCTTTCAGCGACGCCCTGGACGTGCACTGCACGGAGTTTGGCTCGGCCGTTAGAAGACGAGCGAGCACGCACATCCAGCTGCGCGAGTGGCATGGGCATGGGGCATGGATCTGTGGACGTACATTTACTGCCATACTTGGTAACATAGGGCGGAGAGAAAGGTGGGTGCGTGGATGCAACCCTGCCACACCAAACACGCCCTCGCTGCCCCCAGCCCGCATACGCCGCCTTTTCACCCAGCGAGGGGGCCGTAAATTTGGCACCGCGCTAGGCCGCAAGCAACAGGGCTGCAGGGTTCCTGGGCGTGCAGCACTCCGCCCGCCTGCGCCAAAGCGCAGCAAAGCGCCCGCCGCCCGGACTTTGGCACTGAATGCCTGGTTGGACGCGCCGCTGCTGCGGGTTCAACGGCCCTAGCCAAGGCCCGTATTGAATTCGGGCTGCCTGCAAACCCCCCCTAATCCGCGGCGGAGAGGCGGTAAACACTTCTGCACGCCTGCACACCACCGGGGCAATCTGCTCGCCCTTGGCGCCGCTCGTGCGTCTTTCACGGCCTTCCACCACGCTTCCTCGAGATGTGCTGCGCGAGGGAGGAGGAGGAGCGAGCGTTGGCATCATGACTGACTGACTGACGGACTTGGGGGACACGCCGCCGCCTTCTCTGCCCATTCTCCTCCTCTGCCTCTGCTTCTGCCTCTGCATCTGTCCTGCTTGGTGACTCAACGAGAACACTGCTAACTCGTAGCTGCTGCCCACGGCCAGTGGAGTTGCTCCATGTCCGATCGGCCCTGGGACTGCGACCTTCTTTCGCTCGCCTGGGGGCCGCCAGCCAGCGACCCGTCTGCCGCGGAGCCCCGTGAAATCACAGTCCAGTCCAGCATCAACAACGCTCTTGCTTCTCGACCGAAAACGCCGGGCCGGCGTTGTTGGTCGTTGCCATGTATCCTGCTGCTCGTTGGAAACCGTGCCAATAATGCATTTGCACAATTCACAAGACCGCCTATCACCATTGCCATGACGCCGTTGGGGGCGGAAAGGACAGGCAACTACTGTGCCTCATGCTTTAAATTAATCGCACACAAAGATAGCAATCTCCTCGTAGTGGGCACAGTTTTGGCGAGCCAGTTGCAGTCCCCATCTCGCACCTCGCTTCTCGTTCACCAGGCTAGCTGGCGGCGCTCGTCCTGATCTCTAATCATCATTGCTCGGCCTCTCTGTTCCAACCGTCGTCATGGCAGGCGGCTGCCCTGGCTGCGGTAGCCAGAATACCTCCTCATCATTTCCCATTGTCGGTCAAACCTCAGGTCGGCCATGATTGGCGCGAGGGGGCAGGTCTCGTCCCCCTCTGTGCTACGCAACCTTACAGGAGGCCTGCCGGCACACCGCTTAGGGCTGGGAGAGCAGCCTCCGCCAGGCAGATGCCGCTGATGTGGAGAAGAGGGACATTCCATACAGATGCATTCTTCGGCGTGCACCAACCCGGCGCGTGGCCGACTGTTGCATGACGATGGGAGAGACCGATGAGGGGCAAGACCGTTCAGCTTCAGCAGAAGTGCAAGCAAACGCTGAAGAAGAGCAATGACCCTTTGCGGGCTAGCGGTGTTTGGACGCTGTTCGAGCTCAAGCAGAGCAGCGGCATGGGCGTGGCCATCGACCACCCATCCGTGCCAGCGGGTGCCAGCACGCCGTTTAGCGCGGATTGCTAAGGGGAGACTATTATTACCTCCATCGTCGAGCAAGACTCTCGCGGTCACCGCATCTCGAGCCTCTTTGAGTCCTAGGAGGGAGAGAGCCCCAGGGGTTCTGCGAAATCAAGCATCTGACGCAGACCTCTGAAGCCGACAGCCCTATGCACGGCACCCAAGCCTTCCCACTAGCTCTCCCGGCCATCAGCACCTTCGCCCTCCTGTCGGTGAGAAGACCATCGCTCACACAACAATAAGCCCCGCTTCGATTTCTTTTCCAAACCCGGGGCTGGCGTCAGCCAGTGGGAAGCTTGTTTTGTATTTTACAAACATCCTCTTCGAGTCAAAAAGTACGACTCGCCCTGCCCCAATCAGCGCCCTGGGACTCTCAGCCGCAAGTCTCCACGCCGTCTGCCATCGCGGACACCGCTTCACGATACATCCTCCATCCGATCGCGTCTATTTTGACGGGCGCTTGCTTCCTTCGCCGCCGTAGGATGTAGTGTGCATGCAAGTCACTCAGCCTCGAGTCAAAACCGGGGCTCCCAAGTTAACATTTCTTCTAAGTTTCAAGATCGTCGGCCTGTGCTCGCGCTTGACGGCTAAGCCTCCACGAGAATATAGAAACTCTAACCACGCCTCCTCATCTCTCTCATCTAAATGCGCGTATGGCTGCGAGTAGCGCCGAACTCCCTCACTGATGGAAGTCGAAGATGCAATGCGTATTTGCATTAATCAGCTTCGAAACTGGAATCATGGAAGATCTCAAAAACTTTGGGACAGGCGACCAGCGTTGCGATATCCTAGCCCTTCCGGCTTCCACATAAATCCGTAGGGGACAAAAAAGATCCCCGCAGACATATCGGAAACTTTCTATAGGGTCTCCTACTTATGCGCCTGCTATCAAGATTGCTGGACCTAACTCTGTGGTCTACCACGGCTGATCAGCTCAGACGACCAACGGTGCGGCGGGGATAGCCACGCTTCTATTTCTGCCTAGGACGCCTTATTTCCAACGCACTAATCCCATAGCGGGCGGATGGGCAGTCATCTCATGGGAGTTTCAGCGAATCCCGTTGCGGGAGAGCGGGAAGTTAGCACAACGTTCACACGGAGTCATTGCATTGCCGGTTTTTAGCTACACCTGAGTCGAGACTACGATAGGAGAATGCGGGAAAACCCGAAAAGCACCCAGCTCTCATCAAAGGGAAACGAGGCTTCCCTCAAGACCTATACACGAATCAATGCAGATAGGAAGCATAGTGTTCCTGGGAGATTGTGGTCGATCGATGCGTGTTGAGGGCGCAGAATTCGCAATCGTTGGGGGCCTGGAAGCGTCCACGGCGATATTGAGGTAAATGGGCTTCACACACGTCTACGGTAGCCTGCGATCGTGGTGGAGCACTTTTTAGCTTCGACGGCAATCATTCCTACACGTGCGAGACAAGTGGAATGAAATCACCTATTGGTAGTGTCGCAGTCGCCAACAACAGCTGAGACGTACTCCTCCTAGCTAATTCGCAGCTGTATAACAAGTTCCACTCCTTAGACCCACGCAATTCCCCGATGGGATTGGCCTTCGCGGTTCCAGATGGCTGAACATCTCAAGGGTTCCTTTTCAGCAATGTGAATGCGTATTCCTATTTCGTACTGAACTCTAGGTATATCATGGAAGCCCTGACCATGCAACCTCTTTCTAAACAGCCTGTTAGCAACCAAAAAAAGACCAAGAGGCACCATTCCCATCGCCTCTATTTTAGGAGAGTAAAAGTCTTGGCCTCCAACGCCATTCCGTAGAATGCTAAATTCATGGCGATTAAAGCTTATTATTAGCCAAACGGTCCCCGTTGCCCTGCGAGTTAAGGATCCTTCAATTACAAGTGAACGAATCGACCAAAGGGACTGTCATTTCTCTCCTTATTTTCGCGCTTCCTACGAAGAGAGCGAGATTCAGACCGTTACACAAATATGTTAGCAATAGCCGAGCTCCACGCGGAATACGCGCATAGTACCCTGGCCGGCATTGGATATGGTACCAAGGTATCATGATGGACGTTTGGTATTTTTCAGATTAATAATTTCAGGTGAAGAATTACTTCCATTATGAAAGCAGTGGGTAGGCCACCGCAACTTCGCAAGGCTGATGTCTCAACAATTCGAAGAAACCATGTACGTCACATCCACCAAACCTAGTCTGTCGCGGGAGGCATATACTGCTACCTGCAGAACCATTTCGATAGTCATTTCGATTATTGGGAAACTAGACTACGCACTGGAGGCCGTTTGCGTCGAAAAAGCATATTAACCTCGCCGAAGAGTTGCTTGTTTCGGCTGGAGTTATGCGGAGAAAACCCAGCAGCGTGGAGGGCGGTTTAGTAATTCGTGATCAGCGGGCCGTTTGATTCGCCAGGCTGGCAGTTCACCGTTTAGTAATAAATGATCTGCTGATACGTGTTCATCTTGAGCGAGATAGCACTACCTTTCTGCATCCCCAACCTCCAGTAACCCATGGCGAACCCAATCTTGGTCGTCGGTGATGCCGTGGGCGAGCAGCCTCACCGACACATTCCCGCCCAGGCCTCTACCGGCATGATGCGAAGTCGCACAACGAATCTACCTCATGGCATGGACGACGATCCAAAGCCCTACGGAGATTGTTTACAGAAGACTTTCCGAATGCAGAGGAGTGCAGAAGGATGGGGATGGGTGCTGGTCGATTTGCAGCAGCAAAGCGCCTCTGCCGCCTGCGCCGCACACCTGCCGCGCAACAAAAATACAATCCTGCGGCGGCGGCAAACGTCGAAGCACGACGCTCTTGCTGGCTTCTATCTTTGCAAGAAGGATGCTCTATTTTCTGAATACACCCGGGAGCAGGAGGTGCTGCAAGTCGGTCATGGTGGTGGATTGTATGTAGACGGCTCGCTATTTTTAGGGCAGCCATCGTCTCCCTTCACGGGCAGAGTGGGTTGGGTGGCAGGCAGGATGGGGGATGGTGAGGGAAGGAGGGGAGGGGTCCAATCACTAATCCACCACAGCGAGAGGACCGCGCTCT
>AJFL01000651.1:0-87772 GCA_000467735.1 Rhytidhysteron rufulum CBS 306.38 | reverse complement strand
TGCTGCCACCGCCGCTGACCCTTGCCCAGCCCTACCGCCCACCCAAATGGTCCTTCGCACGCTTCGCACGCGGTTCCTCGTAGGGCTATCCTAGCGTGTCTGGGCGCTGGTGTAGGGCGGGCCACAGACCGGCATGTCGAAACCGTGTTCCGACTGCTTCGACCAGCGACAATCCGACCATGCCCATGCCGTTCCGTCCGCCGCCGCCCGCCGAGCACGTTCGCTGCGTTCTTAACCTTGCTCGTCACGAGATATCGCATGGTACGCAGGTTCCCCGACTGCTGGGGGGAGGATTGTGGGAATTTTGGAAACAAGCGAGCTTTGCGACGCTCCGCGGCGACGAGCTCTGGTATCGCAAGGGGCATCGAGGGCCCTAGCTCTGATCGTCCAAAGGACAACACCCCCTGAAGCCATTATTCGCTGCACGAACTCGTGGGGGGCCTGACCATGCCATGCTCGTAGGCCCGGGCTGGCGAACGAACATTACCACGACACCAATATCCCTCTACCGTGATCTCGAGGCGGTCAACGACCTTGCTGCTGGATGTGCGCCGAGTTGCAGATTGATACAAGCGTCGCGATATACCTGGCAAGGCCCATCATGTGCGGGCACCATCGCATGTCGGTTACAGGGCCATTGGGAAGGCATCCTCAAGGCTGACAGGGGAAAAAGGAGGGGGGAAGGCCATCCGTGCCGCGGATTTGTGGAAGTCGACCCAGCGATGGGAAACCCTTGGAGGGAGAGCGCACGGCACTGGGAACTCCGTCATCACGCATGGTCAGGCGGAATTCCAATGCCATGGAAGTCTGCCCTAGAGATGCAGGGTGCTGTGTCTAGCCATCGCGGTGCGCGTCCACCATGCAATCCATCTGCTTCAGTCACACGATGGAGAAGGCTGCACAGTATCGCATTTCGTCTACAACCAGAATCTTGCTCATTCAGCATCATTCACCCGGTCGGCCTCCTTGACTCACACGGCGACTTGATTTCTAACCATTCTGCCCTCGGCCCTCGATGCGGACGAGATATCGATCTACAGAGTGTTGCTGGACTGACAAGACCGTTTTGATGCGGGCGAATGGTTGGCAAGAACACAGACCGTTCTCAGGTTCACGTTACCCGTTTCCCCTTGGTTTCTCCCTGCCAATCTCCTCGAGGGCCAGAGCCACGATGCAGCATCTTGGCTCGGGCGGGCCAGGAAGGCACACCGTATGAGGGAAGGCCAGCTGCGGGCCGTACCATTCCTGCATCCATCGTCGACCGTCTCACACGTTGTTGCAAATAACGATACTAAACAACAATACTCGGCCGTTCATTCATCCGCACGAACGACTACGAGACGTCGAAGGGCGCGCTGGTTGAAACCTTGCCGTTTTGGTTCGGAGGACAAAGTCTACGGTACGCTCGCGGAACAGGCATCGGCATCGCTCATTTCGCTTCTTGGGGTTTTTGTTGATACCGCAACGTTTTTGGCAAATCTACAAACTCGTTGTGGCGCGGGCATTTGCGTGTCACACTATCGGTCGACGCGTCCATGCTTCATTGCGAATCAGTCTTTGGCTTCATGAGGCCGGATGCACGGCCTGTTTCGAACAGGATCGTCCATTGATCAGTCATCCCGATGGCGGGATGCCTGGCTGGCTAGAATGAACGATTTGCAGTCTCTCTCTATCGACTTCCCCTTGAAGCAATTGCGATTCATTCACGAGCAATTTCTCCAGCCTTCACCGCGACAACGAAACTGGCCTATTTTCACCCAAATTCCGAAACGGCGTTCGGCGATAGCTGCTTCATTGCCTTTACTCCGCACCCTTTACTGATATCGAATCCCCACACGTGTAGCCCGGGGTCCTTGGCTGACTGATCGTGACCCATCCCCGAAAGCTTCCCAGCACCTTCCGCTGCTGGCATCATCACGGCCGCCCAAAACCCCAAAACTAGAAATGCCACCCAGTTCACCACGCAGGATGTCTGATACGGTATTCTTGGACCACAAGCATGCGTTCACGGAACGGGAATCAAGCAGGTTCTATTTTCCTCAACTTTGAGCCAGGCTTCTTCAGACCCAGAATCCTTTGGTGCTTAATAACAGCTTCTCTATGGATCAGCGCGGAGGAACGATTCCTGAAAGGCTTTCCGCCCCTAGCTCCCTCGTTGACAGCGGAAATGCGCACTGACCTATATCTGGCAAGGCGCACAAAGTGCCAAACGCACAATATCCAATGTGTTCTCATCACTGTCATGGCTGCTAATTGTGCAAATCGGACCACGTTACAGGATACGGGAGGCCTTGCTGACACCCGTCTGTCAGAAATCGCTTCTAAAAACGTGGGAATAGAAACTTCCGGGGCTCAGGAACCTTCTCACCGGCCTCGTGGCTCGCTGAGATGAGCGTAGTAATCCTCCTTGCCAGAAGCCGAAGACGTCAGACCCCATGTGGCATGGCTGAAACAAAAGGGCGCTTTTGGCCCCCCATGGGAAAGCAGTACTCAGCCCTTCTCCAGGCATGAGAACTCTATCTCACACCGTTTCGTTGGACGACCCAAATCGCTAAGCAGATTACCCATTCAACCGGATTTTAGAAACTTCTAAAAGCCCTTCCCTCAGTGCTCTCGTCATATCTGTGGTGCAGTCCTCAAACGCTAGCTTCTGGTTGTACGTTGACAAATATAGTCGATGGACCTCCTGCATAGGTATCTCTACCATCACCATCGCAAGTTTTAGTCCGCGGTCAAATTGCTTCGGATTCATTGCTTCTGCCTAGATGGAAGACACAGGGTTCGGTCGTGTTGGTGGTCCCACACTCAGCAGACTGGATGCGCGGAACTTTGCGCGTCGAACAAGACCAATGGACTGGTAAGGAGGGCGAGTGGAATCCAAAACAACGTACGTGTGTTATCGGCTTCGGTATCAGGACGTCTCTATCAAGCTCCTCGCATTGAACGATGGCCTACAAACTGATAAACGAAAAGTCTCCGATGTATTTGTCATTCAGCAACCCTCTTAACAATCAATGTATTACTTCAACCAAAGTTTCCTAAGCAGAGAAAGCAAGCCGGGTCGAAGCCACGGTGGAACGCGAACAGCAAGCCTTGTTTTCCCACCGAGCTTCTCCTGTCGTCATTAGACAGTCCAATTCGAAGGTGACCCTTTTGTTACGCCCGCCTCGACATAGCACAAGAGAGGCCACAGACGTGGTGCAAATCACCGCAACACCTGCATCATCGCAGCATCTAACCAAAGGACGGTCTTGCTATGGGGCTCCGCCCACGGCAAGTGGTACACGGCGATTGGCCAGCACGGCAGACCCGAGCAGTCTGGCTTTGTAACCCAACGTCGCACGTGTAGCTGGGTCTGCGACCGCCTCGCTGCAGGTCGGATCTCGCATTGGCGGGCTGCGATTGGCTGGATCGTATATCAGAGGCGGTAACTTTAAGGTGGCAAGCAAGCCGACGGACTGATTCCACCGATTCCACATCATGCAAACGTTGATGAAACTCGAAAGGTTGTTTCGAGAAGGATGCGGCCTAGCACAAGGCTTTACCTTATTCATGAACCTCTGCCGTGACCGCAGGACAGACTGAACGTTTTGCTGGCATTTGCGCGCCCTGTTGCTCGGCACGTGCCAGGGTGCCCAGGAGCCGCTCCCAAATGTCCATTCAAGATTTTCCATTTTCGGGCATCGCATTGCTAACCTATCCGGGTCTAGACGGGCGGACAGGGCACTACCCGGAACCGGCTAGCCTCTGGGACCAAGAAAACGGACCGAGACGCCATCTGGCTCGGCTGCTTTCTCGATGCTGATCCCTTTGCAAGGGCAGCCAAAGCCCACCGGCTCTATCATGCATTTCCTATTCAAGAAGTCAGTTTAATAAAAAGACACCGCCACCCTCACAACCCTAGCCAAATGATGCGACTGGCACCAGGCATGGAATTGCGGCCTTTTTGACGTAGCCTGTCGCATGTTAATTTGCATTTTACCGGCCCTTCGCTGTTCCGCCATCGACATGTCCTTCTCGCAAATATGCATGTGCTATACATAGCTCACTAAGTGTGGGGTTCATCTGCCCTGCCGCGCCGCCTGCTGACATGGAATTTGTATCGACGTTGAACTTCAAGACTTAAGGCCCTCCACCGGCAGTTACCCGATAGCACGCTACAGACGGTCATTGAAGAAGCCACATCGTCCAAACCAACGCACATGCCATGGTAAGCATCTCATTCCAACGTCACCTCCTTCGAAGACCCTGAGGAATCCATATTTGATAAACGAACAACATGAAGATATCGACTCGAAAGCAAGACTTCCAAATTCCCGCATTTCAAATCCCCAAAGTCTCGGGCGATAGGGGACGAGCCGTCAAGGAACGCGATGCGGAATTTGCCGTTCATTAATTGCTCGGTCATTTTCGCATCCTTCGTTACAATTTAAACATTCAGATAGGTATAGTAGAACGGGCGAATTCCGGAGCCCTATAGAAGGACCCAATTCCAGTCCAACTATAGACCGTATAGTCAGGCCCCATCGTAAATTACATACACAGCAAACCCGGGGTAGCCCTCGTTCACCTCACAAACCACGTGGAAACACGTGCCTCCATTGACGCCTTGACGCCTTGATTCCTTAGCATCCATCAGCTGCCCCAAACCCGAACTCTATAAACGCCATGACAACGCCCAATCGCCCTATAACGCAACCCTACCCAAGATCTCATCAAACCCCAACCCAGCCTCATTTTCCCCAAAAACCCAAAAACCAAGCTTCTCGAGTCATGCGCTGAGGCCTCCAAGCCAGAAGCCTGGCCAATGGCCTAACTAACCATCATCATCTGCCATAACGCACCTCTCACAGGATGGCGGAAGGCGCTTCCTGCGATCTGAGCATCTCAAAAGGTCCCGTGGTTCAACGAGGTGGAAAAAGCAACCTATGACGAAAATATGCGCATATGTATGTCAGTTGCTATTCTCAGGGTTTCCGCGAAGAAGGGCGTACGAGGCACACGCGCGTGCAGTTTAGCTCAGAGACTAGGAGTTAAGCGGAGGTTTCGGGGGCCGCGTGGAGGGCGAGGGCGAAGGGTGAGGGTGAGGGTGAGGGGAGGAGGCGCAGGTAATGCGCGGGGCGGAGATAAGGTAAGCTTGGGTTGAGTGTTTTGTGGTTGAGTGGTCTGGCGGGTGGCTGGGAGGGTTTAGCTATGATGGAGAAGAATGGTTCATCTACGTCAAGCGGATGTTTGTTTTGGAGAGAAGGGTGAAAGAGTGTTGATTACTGAAATGCCCAAGTACTCGATTTGGCAAATGGGGATTTATTCTTAGAATTGTTAGCTATTCTACCTTGGTGATTTCAAATATCTTGGTTGTGGTTGTGGTGGTGTTTATTTGGTTCCGAGCATTTAGTTCTGCATGCTTTGGAATCTTAGATGAGGGGAATGGCTTTTCGAATGAATAGATAGGTGGACGGATGGAATTCCCTTTGCTTTTTGCTTTCATTGTCTTTCGCATTGCATTGGTGCGGTTGGAATCCCGAATGGCGTTTGATGGGCGGGTTTTTTTGCATGTTGGCTTGGTCACGACCTATCTAACCTCCTCCAACAACGGGAACCATCACGCACGAGAATTCCGATACTCGATTCCTTTTTCGCCAGTTCAACTATGCCATTGAACATTATCTCGAATGGAATAGCTCAATTCCTCGAGATCCCAATTAATAGAAAACAAAAAACCCCTCAATAGAAAAAAAGGAGAGTATGAATGAATCAAGACAAAACCAAAACCAAAAAAAAAACATTTCACGGAGTTCCGTCTCTCTCTGAAGATGCCAAGGATCATGATTCCCGTGAGGCTTTATCACATGAAGTTGGAAGGTGGAACACGGGAATCAAGTGTCGAATCTAGAAATACCTGAACCCCGTTAATCCTTTCGTTTAAATCCAAACGACCATTTTCCATTTCCTTGCGATCTCCGGATCGATTCGTGTTAGGTTGATCGGTCAAGGCCGCGTATATGCAAAAATTATGCATATCCTAACCACCCGCCTAATCTAATCAAGTCATGGGCAAAAAAAAAGGCAGAGAACAAAAAATCCCCCATATTTTACATGGTCGAAACTTTTTCCCCTCCTCCTTTCTACTCTAGCTAGGGGGAAAAAAATAAATTACACACATAGACACGCACAGACACACACAGACCAAAGAAACTAAGAGACGGAAACTAAAAATCCTACTAAAAGATTCCCATTAACCTGACCCAGGGAGCAGGGAGAAATGGTGAACGAGCGAAGGAATCCATACTAAATCCTTTCGCGTAAACTCCCGTAAACCCAGTCCCAGTATGTAGGTAGGCATTCATTATCCAAACCCACCTAACTAACACTGACTTAAAACGAGTAAATAGCCGATCCACCATCAATCTGAGCGTCCTATTGTAACTAACTAAACTACCGTACCTATCGTATCGTACATACATACGTACTAACTAAAGTATACTCTGGGTTAGCTAAAATAACCATTCCATCCTTCGTCTTGTTCCATCCTTCCGCGTAACCCACCCAATCCACCAACCCCTCGCGTTGAAAACGGGGGAGGGCGTGCACCATGACTCTTTTGGCGATTTCGCTGCGTAGAGCGCGTTTCGGCTTGGGGGGCTTGCGGAGGTTGCCGTCAGGCTGGCTCGCGCTTTGGCTCTCTGTTTGGTTTGGTGAGGTGATGGGGGTTTTTTTGGAATTTTATTGTGGGTTTGTTTTTCTCTTTGAGATTATTTGAGGGGAGAGGGGGGGTTGGTTTTATTTTTGGATGTGTGCTGCTGTGTGTGAGGCTGAGTTTCAGCTATGATGTTAGGTATTTGCTTTGATGAGATGAGAGGATGTGAGTATAGGATGGGATGGGCTTTGCCAAGCTATAGTAGGAGAACAGGAAACTTTCCTGTTTAGGAGATTGTTTGAAGTGCGAGTAATTGCTTTTTCACATGTCTAGCTAAGAATACAATTAATTGTAAGGATTTATCAACAATTCTCAAGGAAAACCAGGTTTACAAAAAATTTTTTTTTTCCTATGATTTGATTCTATTTTGTTGATCCCTACTACGCTTTTTCTGGCATGTGAGTAAGCAGTGTGATGTAGCTGCTGCATAGAACGCCTTGTAAGGCTGATTCAACCTATCCATCATCCATCTCCAACACCAAGAAACAATATACTAATTCAAGAATCCATACTAACCCCTCCATCACCTCTCTCCGTCCGTAAGCAAGCAACCCCCAAACCATCCCAAAAAAAAAACCCCACGAAAAATTCCAATTCACCCCAAGACTATAAATCACGTGCTCACACCTCATCTCACCTCCCCCTCCCTCCCCTATCTCACCACAACCACCCCACCTCACAACACCTACTCCGTCCCTCCAAAACCCATCGCTACCTATGCTCCCTCTCAATCCAAATCCTAAAACAAACCAACACCACCCACCCAATGTCTCAACCCCAACCCAAAACCTACGTCCACGCAAAATCCTCCTCGTGTAACAAGCAGAAACCAAACTTCCAAATCAAGTATGCTATGCGGTTTAGCCACCTCGTTTCTCTCTCAAAACCACCGCCCCTGTTCGTATACGCACGTATGCATGGACGCGGAGCTCGTGGATAGATACCATACCAAACCAAACCCGCTAACCAACTACATGAAACCCCGAGGCTCTGTTTCATAGCGAAGTAATATAGCGTAATCTACCAAGCTAATTGGCCCAAGGGCTAGAAACGCAAAGAGCTGGATATGTATGTCTCGGGGTTGAAGGTACATTACATAGGTCCGATGATATGTCATGTCTCAGTTGTAAGAATGGACACGTGGGAACGAGGTGGGGAAGTTGAAGAGGTTAGGTAGGTGTCCTGGAAACCCCTCCTAAGCCTCCTACTTGCGTAATAAGGTGCTATGCAGAATATCCTGGCATCAAAGAATTGTAATCAATATGATGTAAAGCACTAATATACTACCCATACATTCACAAGTTCCTTGCCTACCTACCTAGCTCCCTTACATACCTAGCATACAAGCTCCCTTCCCAATAAACAAAAAGGCAATCAATACACAGTCACACGTCCTCACAAACCTTAAACACCCCCCCAACCCCGGATTAGGAAGGTGACCTACCCACGTAAGCCCGACCAGCACTGGCTATCAGCCGCACCCAATTCGCTTGTGTATCCTCAACCCTCTCCCCTCCCCGTTTCATTCCCAATGCGAACTGAATCCGAGCGAGCGAGCTTTCAATCAATGCAATCACGAGATCACCTGTTGCTGCCTGATTCCCAGCTGAGGGGAAAGGGCCAGGTTTCAATACGCAGAGTCGGGATTCCCGACGATCGAATCATGCGGTGGACGAGGGTGCGAGAAGGAGGGGTATGCGAGATTTTGGGGGGTCGGTAAATGGAGCCATGTAGGGTAGATTACAAGGTATAGATTTTCTAGAAGGGTGCTGTATGCGGTACCTAGGTAGGAGAGGAGACAAGACCACACGATGCTGTAAATTTAAAAGAGAAAGAGAAAAGATTAATTACGAATAGATAAGTAGTACAACAAAAAAAGACATAATCGTTTTCCATCTAGGGTATCAGAACATCTTTGAGAGGTGGAAAAAATATCCCAATTTTCTTGCGCCGATGAGCATGCTCCGAAACGAGAAAATGGTAGAGATGCTGCCTAAAGCGGAGAAACTTAAAAACAACATGCAGATAGAGCTGAAAGAACAATGCAATTGCGATCCGCAACGCCTAGCAAAATGTCGATGCAGTAATGCCCATCTCTTTTCACCTCGAGCTGAAAAGTACCCTGCGATGCTGGCTCCTTGGCGGTAGTAGACTGCACTGCAAATGCAATGCAATTCACAGGAAGATCTCAGTTGAAAGAGGAGACTGTTAATCAAGCTGCGCCTTCTTCTTCTGCGCCCTCATGCCTAAAATGGTCCCTTCTTTGCCGAAGGCTCGTCCGACTTCGACAACAATCATTCGAACGAAATCTTTGGAGATCCAGTAGCTGCTGTGCGCCCCGAGCATGGTCAGATATTGGATCTCTAACGGCCCTCCTCCGTATTTCATGAAGAAATCCACTTGGCCATTGTCATTCAGTAGGTAAGCTCTCTTTTCGGCGATTTCTTCGCGAGTGAAGTTGTGCGTTTCTAATTCGACATTGGAAGGTAGACGGGCGGTTGCGGGTTTGACTACGGCATCGGCACCAGACAGAGACTTCCGAAATGGATTGGAGAACCATGACGTGCTTGCGCTGGGTACAATTCCAGGTTTCAACATATCGGCATAGACCACATCAACGGCGGCGTTGAGACGGTAAGCTACTGGATCGTAGGGATTTACAATGTTGTAAATGTTGTCTACAGCAATGCAACCGTAGGTACCCTCGTCACCCGCGACACCAGGAGCAGCAAAGGAATCAGCTCCGGGCTTTTCTCTATCCCGTCGAGGAAGAAGACTGGCTTTCTTGAGCAGTAGGAAAAAGCCAACCGGGCTACCGCAAACGAACAGAGACTTTGTATCGAATATAAAATGGGATTTGGGAACAACTTCCTCTGGTATCGTTGGATCTCCCAGATGTGGTGGAACGTAGCTAGGCTGTTGGCTCAATATGTCTATGGCCATAACACTACCAAGTGAATGGGCAATGAGATGCACGCGACCCCATTCCGAGAACCCAGGATTGTTCAAGCACCATAAGCGGTAGATCCTATTGGCTTCTTGAATACATGCGGAGACCATCTTTGGGTTATGGTCGGGAGATAGATAGTATGGAATGTCCAACATCACGTCACTGACAATACCACGAACGGATGGCAGAGTTTCCGGTGTAATATCTTTGAGAGAGTATTTGTTAATGGCGGGGTCTTCAACTTCTGTATTACCGCTCGCTTCGTCGTCTAGTTTCACCCGTAACCGCCAGTTGACCTAATGGAAGTTAGTATCTTGTTAGCAGACCCATCTTTGAGCATTCAACTACAGCCCTTTGAAGAAAACTATGAGCTGAAAAAAAGGATGAAAGAAGCAAGTAGACGCACAGGTAAGACCATGATACCCCCCATGTCCTCCCGGAGGTGCCTTTTGACAGTATGTGTGCCCAACTCAACATTAACCTCTCGTCGAAAGGCATTAATCGCGTGTGTAAAATGGAAAGTTTCCATACGTTCGGATAGCTTTTGACCTATACCGTGAATGACCAGGATTAAATCCGTAACTTGAGGTCGTTCAGATTGAGCAAGGTCAGGATCTGCCTTTTGTCTTCGCCTGGGTGGCACACCAGCCTGGGATGTGGAAACTCCCTCACGAGCCTTCTCTGCCTTGGAGGTTGAGCTTGTGGGGTGCAATCGGTCCCAAGTATCTTGATCGAAGCCTCTTACTACACAAATACCGATTTGGCGTTTCTTACGAATATAATTTGCAAGCGGTCTCCTTCCATAATAATCAGAAGGCTGGAGATTGGGGCGCAAAAGATAAGCTTCTTTTTCATTTGCATATATCACGCCGGCCTTCAGATATGCCCGCTTTCGACCGTCATACCCATACTCACAATCTCCTGCCGCTTTGTTGTCGGGGCCATCTGGACCGGTTGATATATCGATGAGGGCACAGGCGGTTTCAACGATATTCTGTCTCTCTTTTTCAGGATCGTCTGGTTGAAAGTCTAAATTGCTGTTGACAGTTAATAATCTTTTAGCCTATTTGCTGTAGAATTTGGCAAGACCTACTTTTGAATGAGACCAGCGCTCATATCTCTGGAAGTGGAAGGTCGACTCTCAGGCTTCGGCGGCTTGTCAGGCCACAGCTTGTGAAGTATCTTCATCTCTCCCAACGCGCCAACCTCAACAGCACTATTCAATTCATCAGCCCACGTCTGACTCCAGGGTTGAAGTTCCACATAGCCAGCCTCAAGCATATTTGCTACGTCAACCTCCACCGGTAACATCGAGTCCTTGTAAAACCAGGTACCTCTGACCACTTCGGCGATATCGTTCAATGGGGACCAGTAAATCGGCTCCATACGGATCGACTCCGCATCCATAACCACATGATGCAGTCTCGAAATCCCCACAGGTACTTGCGCCGACGGACCGGTCATTTTTGGGACAGAAGACTTTTTGCGATTCTGGTCTTTTCCCATGGATAGGGCGGGATCCGTATCGTCACCCCATTTATAGCTATCCACTTCATGCGGTACAGGGCGACGTCTTCCATCAGCAGACCGTGGCAGCCCTACTTGTGCAATATTCCGATGCGAGGGGGCTCTTATGAATGGATTGCCGGTGATGTCAGTTGGCGTCCTGGGCGACATCTCTGTTGGATCATAGGCGCGTATGGACGTTGACACTTTTGGAGATAGTTCATTTCGAGACCCAAAGCTCGGTCGATCATGCCGGACTGAGCCTTCAGCAGAGCTTGATCCATGTCGAGGGTATTGCACACTTTGAGGTATATCTCTTGCCTGCGAAGTCAACGACCCATAGTTTGTGGACACAGACCCATCACGTTTCCGCTTCACTTTTGAATGGGCTGGGCTCGCAGGTCCACTTGAAACATCCCCGGGCGCCGGCTTTTCCCCAAGGTCTTCATTATGCTTCAGTATCTTCTTCCGCAGCTCTTGCCATGTGTCATTTATTGCCTTGTTGTCATAGATGGAGAACGGGCGCGGTGGCTGCTTTCGGGAAGCTGAGGCTGAAGTCAAGGGTGGAGGCAGAGGCGACAGGGGATCGTCGATGGCCAGGGAGGATGTGTAGAAATATCGCACGAATACTGAAGGAGGTGAAGAGTCGGGGGTGTCACGCATAAACTGGTTAGCCGGAGCGGCATTGTTGGGATTGTTGTTGTTGTTGTTGTCGGCCATGATGGAGCCTGAATGTTAAGCTGAATTTGCTATCATCCTGAGATCGAAGGGAGGTGAGGTGCAGGACAGGCCATGCTGCGAGGACAGGGAGCGAGTGCAGGCTGCAGGCTGCAGTTGAGGTGTAAGTCTAAGTATTCCGGGGGTCGTTACGGGAAAAGTTAAGGTTGGGGTTGGGAGTGACGTACCAAGAAACACTAGCTCAGAAGCGTCCGCATGTGACGCTGTGGGGATTGAAAACCATCGGTTTGCTTACGTCATGATTGAGCCATCTCTGTGATCCGGCAGCCATCAATCAAAAAGAAGTTTTGTCTCGAGCATATTGGATTCTTGTTGCAACCCTTCATGCAGTTGCTTTTACTATGACGATTTGGACCAGACCAAACCGTCCAGGTTCATCTTCCTTCCCGAAGTCCGTACTTGCATACATTACATTGTATTTATTTTCCTGAAAAGGAAATCACCTTCTATCCCCCTACCTTTTGCATCTTTCTTGCAAATCCCAGGTAGAAACATCAATTGGGATCTGATCTGTATATATTTTCTGCCGTTTCTCGGGAATCTTCCAAAGATCCTGGAGCCATGTCCAACAAACCCCTCCCAACTCCACCCGAAGCTTTTCCAATACTGGGCTCCAACACCGTTGAAGTAGATCCCAATGCCCCGGGAACTATCCTTCGTTGGGCCTTCGGTATAGAAGCCGTTCTCAACATCACCGGGGGCACATGGATGGTTTTCTTTCCTCGGCATTTCCTGAACTTGATAGTCTCGCGGTCTTCCAACATCACACCTACATCCCTGGCATTGACCCAACAATTCGGAATCATTGTCTATGCTCTCGCCACGCCGTTGCTTCTAGGTTTACCTAATACGCGTCAAAGCATCCATAGTCGTCCCACTACCTATTACCTCCTGGCTGCCGGAGAGATCGGACTCGTGCCACTGACCTTGTATCAAGCCCTTGTTCAAGGCGAGTCCTGTGGACTTTCTCCAAAGTCACTGTTAGCTACCTGCGGAATTCTCATTCCTTCCTTGGGGTGGAGGTTGTACGTTCTGTCAAGAAAGCCAGAGTGGTTCGGAAGGTATTTTGGTGGAAGCCGCAAAGAAGATTGATGATGAAGTGGCTCGATAAACTAGTTGGAATATCACCGTCCGTCAATATCGAATAGTAGTACTCGTTATTTGCTTGGACGCGGTGATCGAAACCATATTTCTCTCCAGCCTTTCAGGAATAGTCAAGCGTAGAGGGCCCTTCTAGAAACCCAAACGATACGATGTGTACCTGCATACTATCTCTCAATTAGTCACAAAAGTTTTTAAGGTTTAGCAAATAGCGCCCTTACATGAAAAATAAGCTCAATGCAAGATCGGCTACAGATAGACATGTCTGCTTACTATAAAACCGCTTAGTCAACGAACAGGAGTGCACGGTACGTGACTTTAGACTACCCTAACGAAGCAACTTACTTTAAAACAATAAAGGTTATCTGTTGCTTCAACAAAGAACGTTGAACTTGATGTGCCACTTATTCGAAGCATCGGATCCATGTTCACTACCAGCTTTGGCCCACCCCATTTACAGCCAATAGCACAACCGAACCAACCCATTCGGGAATGCATTGCGAACACGCGAACACGAGACCCCAAAGCTTTATCTCACCACTCAGCTTCCATGAACTCTTAAGCTATTTCAAACCTCCTAAGGTTCGTGACATCAATTACTAATGCTGCGCCTGGTTCATCGTTCATTGATAGCGTTGAAATCTCCTCTTCTGCCTACAAGTCATAGCCACCTCCGCGCCATGTTTACGTATCTCCCGACATAGTATGTCTACCTTTGACAAGAGTTAAATATCGGAGCGTGTTTTTGTGTCGGTTGTCTTTGTTCTGCTAGCTTACTGTATTCTTCTTCTTCTCCCTACTTCAGATATGGCGTATCTTCTATTCAAATACATCCGAAGAAAGATTAACGACAGGACAAATGTTGCCACTGAACCTGGTCAAGGGACAGTGGATATCCCAGAAGCTCACACGCAAGAGCCTACTCTATCATCGGGAGCGAATGCAGAGACGCTGAATGCAGAAACACCTAATACGCAGAGGCAAAACATCGAACATGGTCACATCGGTGATAACCACGGAAGAACCAATACAACCACACCCCCAAACGACGAAGAAAAAGCAAGAATCAAAGCCGAAACCTCTCAAAGACGCAACCACCGCTGGCGACTAATGCTAGGCCTAATCCTCCCAAACTTCCTCGCAGCAGTCGACACCACAGTGGTAGCCCCCGCCGTCCCAATAATCTCATCCCACTTCAGTATGGCTCCCCCCTCCTAAACAACCCACGACCTAATCACCCTAGATCAACTCGACGGAGGTTTCAACTGGATCGTAACGGCCTACACCCTCACCGTAACGACCTTCGTCCCAGTATCAGGTCAAATCGCCGACGTCTTCGGTCGCCACGCTGCACTCCAATTCCACATCTTCTGCCTCATGATTGGTAGTGTGTTTTGTACTGCGGCTTCAACTTGGGGTATGCTTCTTTTCGGAAGAGCACTGCAGGGTGTTGGTGCTTCTGGGATACAGAGTTTGACTCGTGTCGTGCTATCTGATGATGTCAGTTTAGCAGAGAATTCCAAGAACAACGGTGTCTTTTCTCTTATAAGTGGTATCAGTTATGCGGTTGGTCCGGTCATCGGTGGGAAACTTGCCAACACGAATTGGAGATGGTGTTTTCTCATCTCTATCCCCGTTGCGTTCGTCGCTCATATCCTTATTTTCTTCTTGATGCGTAAGATATTAGTTAAAGGGAAGATTTCATGGAGGGAATCGGGGATAACTGGATTGATGGCTGGAATTTGCACCCTCGACTGGGTAGGCATGTTCTTGTTCATCTTTGGTGCTGGATTGATCATCCTCGCAGTCCAGTGGGGTGGAACCCAATACCCGTGGTCCTCTGCCGCATCGATCGCCCCTCTCGTCATCGGTGGGATCTTGTTCATCGCTTTCTGGCTATACGAATACCTTCTAGAACCCGGCCGCTTCATTGCTCGGAAATTCCCACGTCAGATTGCCATGATTCCCTGGCCCCTATTTCAGAAGCGCGATACCTTTCTATTAATGGTCATTAGCTTTGGTTCAGGTGCAGCACTGTTCTCGGCCTTTTATTTCATCTCCATCTACTGGGAACTTGCGGAGGGATACTCTGCTGGAGATGCTGGTGTTCAACTACTTTACTACACACCTGGTCTCGGAGTAGGCGTCTATGCTTCTATATTGCTTTGCAATGTCTGGCCTCGGCAAACATTCTATCCATTGTCCATCGGTTCTACACTGGAAACGCTTGGGTTTGCCCTTCTAGCATGGGCAGTTTCAGAAAGACAGAAGGCCCTGGTGAACGGCATGAGTACGTAACCCCTCACACATGCTATTTTCTTAGCCCTATAAGCCTTCGTTATAGCGTCTCTGCCTCAATATCATTCGGGACTAGAAGGATAGAGAAAGACTTAGTAACGTCTCAGAATGTTAAACATCTACCCTCTCTCCTGAACATCATGCTAATCGTACCTACCCTTCTAGTGGCTCTTTCAGGTGCTGGAACCGCCCTTCGAATCATGCCAATCATGCTACATGCCGCTGGAATCTGGCCTACACGTCTCGCTGCCATCATGTCACTGAACAGCTTCATACTCTCCTTCGGAGGTACGATAGGTATCTCGATGATGGGTTCCGTCTTCACGAACAAATTCAATCAATACCTACGACACATCGCGCCCGAAGCCGGCAGTATGTCGTTTAGCGGTTCAGACAAATCACCTTCAAACCTTGCGGCTTTGAACAGTCTGCCAAAGGATGTGAAGCTACAGGTGCAGAACGCAGCTGGCAGGGCAGTCATGTGGTGCTTCATCAGTATAATGCCGTTTATGGTTTTGGCTATTGTGGCATCTTTGCTGTTGGGGAATGTATGGATTGGGAAGCCTACGAAGGCGGGGAAGAATGGAAAGCCTGGGTCACCGGAGGTTAAAGGAAAGGTCATGTCTGAGATGTTTCTGCTTGCACTGTTCAAGGTAGGAATGGGTGTGACTTTGGTAAATTGGTTCATTGCTAACGGTTTCTCGTAGGGAAAACTCGAATCCAAATGGCAGGAGATAGACCGCATGCCCGAGGACAATGGTGTAACGAATAGGCCCCTGGGTGATGAGGAAAACGGAAAAGAACGTGCCGCACAGTGAATGATGATTCGAGATAAATTTGAGAAATGGATGAGAGTGGAGTTATGTACCAACCCAAGTTGCTTGTTTCCTTTCACATGGCCAGGGCCGCGTAATTACTTCGACATCTGTTACATTTACATTGTGTGAAGTCGTCAAAAGCAAAACGTTGAGGATTAGGAACGAGGTAACAACACGTTGCGGGAACCAGATACCGACAGCAAACTCCAGACTTGATGGTACTGGAAGAGGGACAAACCGTGGTTATGCGAGTATCACTGCTGTAAGGACCATGGTGGTACACACCATGATACCTAAATCCAGGCATGTCATTCTATCCATCTGACAGCCAACTTGATCATATTATTCCTATTTTTGATGGAAGACTCCTCCGATGACTTCATGCACGCAGCTGTGGTCCGATGCTAGGTATTCTCCTCCGTAAATGTGGGTCGAATAGGAAGGAATAGCAATTCCAAATCGATCGACCTCGGTAGTCGCCGAGAGATGGAGAGTAAGCTTGTTTGAATGCCTGCACGTCTGCCCTTGATCTCGTTGTGCTGCGATCAAATGACGGCTGCCGTGATGGTCGTGTGCCTGTTGGCCCACAGACGGAGGCGAATGCTGGGGGCGTTGAATAGGGAGTGATAGCGAGCTGCTGTCCAACATGTGCCTCCGGACAGATTCCGTGAGATAGAGCAGTTATGCAGTGCATCCAGCTAGAATACCATGTTGAATTGGGCAAGTGGCGTTCTATTGCGAGGATGTTTGTCATGCGACGGCCGGTAATGAATCATGAAGGAAGCGGGATCCAGCCAACTGCAGCGGGGGAGGCAAGACGACGGCCTGCGATAAGGCTGGCCTTGAGGGTGTACGTAACGTACGTAACTCGTATTGCAGGCAGGATATAGGCAGTGTCTGCAGCGGCGCGATGCTAGCGGGCGCTGCCCAGGTGGATGCCCCCGTTTTGAATTATGCGGAGAGGCAGGCCAGAGAGCCTGGGGGAGCGCCAGAACGCCAAGGCGCTGTACCGATCCACCCGTCAACCCTGGGCTGCGACTTCCTACCACCGCCCAGAACAACTTCCACTTCCCGACCTCGACGGCCCAATTATCCCACCACCTGCCACCCGCAACCCGCAACCCTCTCGCTCTCTTTTGTCTTCGCCCAACCAGCCCCCGAGACGCTGTCGCCGGTAGCATTGCCGCCGCCCTCGCGTGTCTCCGCATTCATTCGTCTCCGTCCGTATTCCTTCCTCCTTGCCATTGCCCAATTCCCAAGTATACCCAAAAGTGCACCTGAGCCAGCAATGGCCACTGCATCGCCTGACCACCCTACTCTCACGCCCGCCGCTGCCACAGAGCAATCACCGCCCGACTCCTCGAGACCCGCGTCCGCAGACCAGCAGCACAAGACGACCACCGTCGAGATGAACACGCTCACCTCGTCCACCACCGAGCCCCCTTCCACCTCCTCTGCTGCGGACTCTGTACCACATGCCCCTTCAAGTCACGACGACTCCATACCACTGTCACAATCCATAGAAACCAACCCTGCCTCGTCTGCGCAAGCCAGTTCGGATGCCGTCGCACCGCCCAGCCCTACCAAAACCTCGTCTCAAGCAGCCCTCACCCGCGCCGAAACAGAAGCAATTGGCCCCTCGACGGACACTCCCGCCGCGAAGCCAGACACATCGAATGGTCCTGTGGTTGTAATAACGCTGCTGCTCACGAATGGCGCACGGCATCCGTACAAGATCGACGAGCGGTATCTCAAGAAGCGAAATGTCAATGTAGAAGCAATGAACCCGTACAATATCAGCGTATATACGCTAAAGGAACTGATATGGAGAGATTGGCGGGAGGGTATGGCATATCATCTTTTCTTCAGCATCCTGCGCAAACGTTTCCACTTTTTCACATGCAAACATCAAATCCTACTGATTCACTAACTTCTTTCCTTGACGTATAGAATGGGAACCACGTCCCACATCGCCTAGCTCGATCCGCTTAATACACTTCGGCCGGATGCTCGACGACAAGTCGCCACTGAAAGGTATGTCAACTTCCCTCTTGGCCTCTTTAGCAGTTCCTTGGACGAGGTCCCATAGCCCCGTCTTGGCTCTCCTACCGGCCAAACCCCTCATGTGGCGCCGCTAACCTCTGATCTCAGACTGCCGCTTCCAAACGGAATCCCCCAATGTCGTACACATGACCATCAAACCGCAAGAGGTGGTAGACGAAGAAGAAAATGCCAAGTCCGGCAAAGGAGGCAGTCGGCGCGACGGCGACGACGAAGCGCATGCTGGCTGTCGATGCGTGATATTATGAGCTCTCTACCAGATCCGCTCCTTCGATGGGAGAGGGATTTCACCGAACCCAGTTTCAACCGTTGCATTACGCATACGGTCTCGCTTGTGGGGATGTAATGAACCGTTCAGCGTTGTGATGCTGTCTTCTACCTATTTACACTCGACAGCAAAGACCAACAATCAATCAACCGAACAGCTTATCTTAGCAAAGAAAAACGGAGTATCAAGGGACTCGGGCATCAGGAGTTCAGTACAACACGCATCGCATCACGTTCTCCATGGACATCTCTCAGCTTTTTTCGTCATCTTTCTTAGCCTGTCCTAACCTATTTACTTACAACTACCTAGCATTCCATATTCAGCGCACCTTCCCCATCATTTCTTCTTGGTCTCTAGGATCCAGGCTGCAGGGCGTTCCGCGGCGTTATAGGGGAAGCGGTGCCGAAATTCCAAATCATCGAAGCTTTTTTTCATTTTTGAATCTGTTGGTGCCGAGTTGTGCACATACGGGGTTGTCGCCTTTTTTTTCTTTTCTCACGTCTTCATCCAGGATGGGGACCGCCTTTTTCTTAATTCTCTTTTTTAGTATTTTGAGGTTGAGGGTTGTTGATTTCTATTTTGTTTTTCTTCTCTTCGGTGTACAAGTATTACATAGTCTACTTGGGGGGCGGTTTGGATTGATGTGGGGTTTGGAGTGTTGTTTTGTTAGAGGGGTGGGATGGGATGGATAGGGGAAATCTTTTTGTGTTTTAGGGTAGTAATAGAGGATTTGGATGGATTTGATTTTGTATTGATTGTGATTTGCTTTTATCATGTTCTGTGTTCTATGGAGGCTTATCTTTCCCAGCCTTCTTCGTGTCCTGTCTTATCTTGTATCGTGAGGCGTGAAGATTGTTGAAATGCTGAGCGAAGCCCCAAAGTATCTGGTTCATTGAAACGGTTCCCTTCTGAATAACCTTCTCACGGAAACCATGAAGCCATCATAGGTAACCTCCTTTGGCATTCAGATGTATCACGTAAAACCCGTTCACCAATGCATCTTCATCTTCGCCTCCATCTCTGTATGGAAATCTGGGATTTCGCGGAGTTCGTTGCCTATGTAACCACCATTAGCACCATCACTAAACCCCTCTTCCCCAACCCGCAAAACCAAAAAAAGCCATTCAAAAAGGAAGAGAACTCACCGACAAAAACATCCTCCCAACCCACCTCACAATCCCTCCCCTCCAAAATCTCCGAATGTACACCACCACCCGGACTCGTTCCCAAAACCTTAGGTCGCCATTCCCCCTCTCTAGCGATCTTCATCTCCATGCCTCGACGAATGGGTTCGGCGAGTCCGAAGGTTCGCTTTAGCGTTTCCATTTTCATGGTTTCTTGGGTTTGGCGCCAGGATGCGAGACGTGCTTCTAGGGGATGGGTGGATTGGAGGGGGGCGCTGGTGGAAGAAGTGCTGGGGGAAGGGACGCTGGTGAGGGAGAGCCGGGAGCGGAGGGTGTCGTGCACGCCGGGGGCGGAGGGGGCGGAGGTTTCGGGGGATGTGTGGGTTGGGTTGGAGTTTGGGGGGATGAAGCGGAGGGACTTTGTGGAATGTTAATTTTGGGTTATTTCAATTATGAGAGTGAGTTCGGAGGCGGAAGGTAGATAGGTGTGGGTAGAGGTGAGGTGGGTTGGTTTTGCATGTTTCGCTTACCATGATTACGGTTTTTATCGCCGACGAGGATTGGATTTTCTCGGGTTATCGGTGGGCTTTGAGGTAGTGAGAGAGAGTGTCGGTACGGTCGTGATGGTGTTGTTGGTTTTGTTGTTGGGTTAAGCTGTTCGGAGCTTGCTCTTAGGCTACGATGGAGGTTGTAGTGACGCGCGGTGGTTAGCGTGGCTTGGCGGGTTTGGGGGTTACGGTATGGACTACCAGAATGGGAACGTTGGTACTTTATATCGAGTTTATTGCTTGGAATTTGATGTAGACGGTATGGATTAATGTAATAATTGCATCGAGAAGGATAATAGGGTCTATGGATTTCTAAAATCTAATGGCAATTTGAGGTTGAATTTCCTTGCTTCCAATGGGTATCTATCCAAGCATCCATACAATCATTTCTAGGCGATGATACTTTCCAATGGAAGCCCCCAAAACACAGAAGCTACAAACATAGTTCCAATACTTACCAAAGCTGCCATGAGAAGATTAACTGCATTGTTATCGAGGATGTCATGGCCAGTCTCGATCCTCCTACTCTCATGTTGCTCGTTTTCAGAAGCGCCCGCGTCTTTCGCTTTTGCAGAAACACCGGGAGATTTATCCAATGCTGTTGTTTTAGCGACGCTATTTTCTCCGTCTTCGTGGCTTCCGAGCCTGCTGCGTAGATTGGCGGTTTCTTTGACATGGAGTGTTCCGTCACTATGTAAGATGACCTTGCGTCCACCAGCACCTTCGACAACTTTTCCGGAATGGACATCTACAACGCTTGCTTGTAGAAGCGCTCCTAGTAGAGAGTCTAAGAGCGTGCCAACAAATCCGGCAGAAGTAAGGGCAAGAGTGAATAGGATCTTATCGTTCAAGTTCCATCCTTCTGACTTGAAGAAGACACCGCTGGAGCCGCAGAATGGAACAAGTAAGGTGGCAGTGGCGGAGAGAATGAAGGATCCTAGAAGTCCTGCGCCTAAGCCAGTAAGGGTGACACCTCCATTGGTTCCTGGGGGCACGACACGCCAAGGAGCGGTGATGAGACGGGGTTTCGATTTTGAGAGAATGCCTAGTTCGGAAGAAAAGGTATCCGATGCAACAGCTGCGTAGTTTCTATTGTGTCTCATATTAGCATAAACTAAAGGCCCACCCAAGTCGATTGACATACGCGACTATTCCCACGACAACCACATCACTGCCCTTGGGCCAGCATTCATCGTCCTTTGAATTAGCTCCAGCCTTACTGGTCTGCCATGTATGCAGTGCAATAAGAATAGAAGCGACTACAGAGTTTGCCAGGACTTGGATATGGTTTCTAGGACCTTCTCCACCAGCGCCGGTAGCGGATTGGGTGAGTTTCGCTTTAACATCGTGCTTAACCTATCACCACATTCAACATCAAGTTTCATTCACTTATCCAAGAGTACTATACCTTCGTCACAGCAGTTCCAGCAAGAAAGAAAACAGCCAACAAAACAAAGAAGACACTCCAAGGATGAAGCGCATGGACGACGGCTGTTGCGGCTGCGGTAGCGATGCCGACCGGTGTGAGTGATTTCCGAGACCAGGCTCTATAGACGAGCGCGAGAGTGCCTGGAATAGCTATTATAGGCTTCATGTTTGAATCCTAGAGAAGATAGGATGAAGGATTTAGTTTGTGTTATCAAAATTTGAAAATTAGAGGTGGAGTGTTGACTGAAGACCTTGGGAGTTCGGTAAGTATATTACGTCAGTTCAGCCCTACAGGGGTGGGTCTTGGAAACGGCTCTCCAGTTTAGGGTCCGGAGTTTCTTCCATCTTAAACTTCATCGGTCCTTTGTCAACAGATCAACAATCGTCTTTCCTCAGTTCCACAAACAATTTCATCCCTTTATTCATCGAAACTAATGCAATACTGCTACTAAATTGTAGTTTTGCCACTACCAAACCACTTATCCAATCTCACTGTTTTCCGTATTCGACTCTTGCCTTGACATCCCTCGCAAACTGAGCATACATCTCATTCACCGAATTATACATCGGCCACCTGGGCTTAAACAGTACTGAAAGCCATCCTGTATAGTCCTCGCCATGCACGAATGTTGTAGCCCCGGGCGTGATCTTGCTTTCGACAAAACCAAAATAATGTTCCCCAGCGAATGCACCAGCCATCGTGGATCCATACCACCGAAACTCAGAAGAGGTGTTATTCTGCCCCACTATTAGTAGTTGGATTTCAGGAGAAAGAGAGAAGACAGAGCATACGACAATCGTTGCTCGTAAGTTTGTTCCGGTAAAGCCGGCTCTGAGAGTATCGCCTTTTACCAGTGATAGACCTGGTTTATTTTGTGGAACACTTTCGATGTAATGAATGAAGCTGCTATGCCATTCCTTATAACGCGGAAAATCTAATATCTACGACAGATAAGGTTCAGCTTTGCGAAACAAGAAGGAGCTATGAAGGAGAAGCCTACTACTGATCGAACTTCCTCAGGTGTGGCTGCGATTTCAATCTCCACTCGAACCATAGTTGAAGAGTACTACGGGAAAATATCCCGGATTCTCCAAAGTTAATGTGACTAGCAGGTGCAAAACAAAGCATCAGATGCTAGTCGTGATCGAATTTTTCACTCAGCTGAGGCGTCCAGCAATTTATAGCTTACAGCACATGCCACATTTCAATAATCTAACCTGCAGGGTATCTCGAAGGAAAAACGGCTCATTCAGCATGTATAATATTTAATCAGGAATACTCATTGTGACGATATCCACCATCACCTGAAATGGTACAACGGAAGTGGAATATAAACAATGAAGTATCACACCTTTGGCTTCTCAGCTATCACGAATAGTATAAACCAACACATACTCTTCAATGCACGAATTAGGGCTACGACAGCTTCCAGGTTTAGCTATACCCAAAAGATTCCCAACTACAGGAAGCCTTTATCAGCTGGTGGATTTAAACTTGGCGTCAAGATTTGTAAGTTTCCCGAATTATGTTCTAATGGGCCTCTAGGCGTTCTACTATTATAAATTTATACTCGAAGGATTTTCATGATTCAGGCCCCCTACTTGTTGCGCATATGTATTCCTTCTGCGAAGACTCGCAGAAGTAAGCAACCATTTACCGATGGACTCGTTTCCGTGTCCAACATAGGTCTGAACCTTCCAAAGGTAAAACCAAAATTCGATTCCAAACTATGCACTGCTGATCTTGTCATAGCAACAAAATATTATTCAAGTTCACTCGTTCCTCGTTTATCACTGCGTCGCGATGATCGAAAGTATGGTTTTGGATGTGGGATTAGAGTTTGAGGCTCATGAGTACATGTACAATGACATAGCTCGCTAGTATCTCGAGTTGCGGAGTATGACACGGAAATAGCATCACTGCGAAAACGTGGTCCAAACACAATCGAGGTGACGCCGAGATCGAATTCTAATTCGTCCGTTTTGAACTCCAGATTGTCGAGCACGCTTGGCAGATTACCTTAGACTGCAAGCTTGCTGTTATGAGTTGGTGGTTGTCGGCCTTAAGATAAGCCCTAGGGCTGTGCCTATAGTAACAACTCAGCTCACATCACAACTACCAACAAACAGACATTAGAGTTCGATCTATTGGAAGTTTCTGGATCATATTCCTGCGGTATGGCAAGTTGCATGTTTCTATTTCTGAGGGAGTAATGAGTTGGTGGGGGCTCAATTATCTTGGGTGATGGAGATATTATATATAAGGTTGGGTATACCATCTTTTCATTCTCATAATCAGTCAGAATTCATCAGACATTAATCATATCTACTTCCTTTTCACGAAATAGAGACTTCCGAGGCTCCTATATTCCATCTCCTTAATTCAATCACTTCATCTCAAAATCCGTCATGCATACCTCATTCCTCCTCCAATCCCTCCTCTTCCTCTCAACCGCAACAGCGCTCCCCCAGTTCGCCCGCCGCCAAAACGAAAACAGCACCTCAGCAAACAACAAAGACCTAATCCAACAACTCATCCTCGCCCCCACAGCCGTCGATCGCATCTCGCTCCTCCAAGACCCCGACTTCAAATTCGACTTCAACAACCCACCAGAAGACAGTATCACCACCGGCGAAGGCGGCCGAACTGTCGCAGCAGACCGCGCCGTCTTCCCCGCTCTAATCGGCACAGGCGTAGGCATGACAGTCGGCTTCATCGGCCCCTGCGGCTTCAACACCCCACACACGCACCCCCGCTCCTCAGAAATAAACATCATAGTGCAAGGCCGTCTTGGCACAGAATTCATCCTGGAAAACGGTGCTCGTTCAATCGAAAACACGTTAGATAGGTTTCAGATGACGGTGTTCCCGCAAGGTGCTACCCACACGGAATGGAATCCAGACTGCGAGGATGCGGTGTTTGTGGCTGGATTTGCGAGTGAGGATCCTGGGGTTCGACAGGATGCGCAGACAACGTTTGGATTGAGGGATGATGTTGTACAGGCGACTTTTGGGTTTGTCAGTGGTGAGGATGTGGATGCGTTTCAGGGGAGGATTCCACCGAATGTGGCAGTGGGGGTTGAAAGTTGTTTGAGGAAGTGTGGGATTCAGAAGAGGAGTGTCGTGTGAGATATTAGTGTCCTTTCTAGGGGCTGAGTGTGAGGGGTTCGGGGACGTCTGTTTATATTTCGTGTAGATATTATTAGGTTTTGGTCATGATATTGGAAACGGGGGTAGACAAAATGAACTGGATTTTATATAAATGGATTGGTCGTATTAGATAATATTCATTCTAACATCCCCTTTCTTTATCACAAAGTCCTAGCAATGTTGATTATGCCCCTCCTAATATGAAACCTGATTAATTCATCCACTGTTCCCAACCCAACCCCTCATCACTTCCCAATTTACAGCCATCCAACTACTAACCCCCACTCACAACTCAACAGCCACAACCTTCCCCCCCTCCGTATAAGTCCCATTAATAGGAAACGGCGCCGCCCCATTCGTAACCACATAAAGCGTCTTCCTATCCCCACTAGTCCTCCCAAACTGAACACTAGTCGGCCCTGCAATCTCACTGGAATTTGCATTCCCCGCAACCAACGTCCCCTCACCCGTTCCATCAAACCCAAACAGTTGATTCGAACCCGCCAAAAACGCCTCTCCACTTTCCAAAACAGCTAAATCATCAATAATCCCCACATCAGCAATGAACTCCGGTTCCTCTAGTGCGGAACCAGTAGTCTCAGAAATTCTGACACGGTAGAAGGTCTCTGCGAATGAGTTTACGTAGTATAAATACCCGTGGGAGTAGCGGATGCCGTTTACGCCGAAGGGAACTGTGGGGTTTGGTACGGGGTGCATGGAGGTATGATTGATTGCGATTTCAGATACACCACTATTGATATTCAAGCTCCAGATGACGCCGAGTGGGGAATCGGATATGAGGATTGTTTCGGGGTTTAGTGTTGTCATGCCGTTGAGTAAACCTGCTTCGGGGAGGTCGGCGAGATGCGTTATGGTGGGGAGGCTGTTGTTGAGATTTTGGTTCCCGTACTTGGTTTCTCTGAAATCAACGGTCCAGACTTGATTACTGCCGTTGTTGGCGAATGTGAAGACGTCATAGTTTGCGGTTGCGACTGTGAAGACGTCGGTTTCGATTTCGGTGATTCCTAGTAATGACCCATTTTCTGAAAAGGTGTGGATGAGGGTGTCGGTGTTGTTGGGTGATGAGTTGAGTGGATCGACGAGGTGCAGTTCTGCTGGGGTGCAGGCGGTTAGGAGGAGTGGGCCGGTGCGCAGGACGGCGATGTTTTCGAGCCAGAAGGGGGAGGGGAATTGTTTGAGAACGTGGGTAGTGGCTGTTGCGGAGGCTGTTGGTAGTATTGAGGTGGATAGGGCCGCGAGGGCTAGGATGGAGTTTGTGAAACGCATTTTGGTTGAATTGTAGTAGGGAGTTGATGAGATGGAATGCTTAATACTGGAGGAGGTGCCTGGCTGCTGATGAGTGACTATTATTAAAGGCAACATTGGCCATTATATACATCTCGTCCCAGTTACGCCTCATCACCTATCAGACGTCCTTACAAATCCAAGTACTCCCTAGTAATCACCAACTTCATCTTCAAATGTTATGAAGAAGATCCTTTGTCATCAGATCTACATTCTCCCTCATTTCCAATGAACTGGAAAGTCTGGGGGATAGGGAACGTACCAGTGACTAACCAAGTACAGTAATATCTTCTAGTCACTCCTCCACATGAATCGCTACGGCGTTATGACCAGCCTTATTTCCTGGGTAGCCTAACACCGAATTCCCCTGTTCGAATTCAAACACCAATTCTTTAGGCCTAGTATGACAGTATAGACCTCCTTGTATAAGAGCTGACAATTCATGCATCTCTATTAGGTTAGTCGAGGATTACTCATCACTAATCTGAATCTATAATCCGAACCTTCATGATGGGGTTAGGAGTTAACCGGGGACACATATATGGAACTTCTTACTCGAAAAGGGCTGTCTGAATATGTTGGGGTGTGGATTGTGGGGGCTGAGGCTGAAGCGTCTTTCAAAGGTTGGGAGGCCTTGTGGTGAAAGTAAGCATCTAATTAGATTAGCGTATTTTAGTTGATAGTCGTGATTGGTGAGAAATCATAAAGGATTCACTAGTAAAAAGCTATGGTAGGAATTCAGCAGATGTTCTGTCGAGTTACGATGAGTATTACTAAGTCATTCTGATTAGTGAACTCACATAATACTCTCCTTCATAAATTGAACAGAAGCATAGAAATACTTTAAAAATTAATTGAATATAGTGCGGAAGTAGGAAGTATGTTATTTTGTTAATTTGCGCAGGACCCTGTGAGTTTCCATGGGCACGTTTGGCATGTCAGGTGTGAGCTTGTTTCCTTTGTGTGGACGAGATGCAGAAGGGTCTTCAGCAGCACGCGCACGGACCACATCGTCCATGGACATCTTCGAGACAAAGTAACACCTGTGGAACTAAACCATGAACCTTAGTACGAAGTTTCGAGTTATTTGGACAAATCGTCGCTGATATGCTTTTCTAGTGGGACCATATTTTCAAGGAGATATATTCCATTCGAAGTATCCCTAACTTAAATGGATATATTATCTTTCAGGTAAAAAGAGTCTAACACTCCTTACTGCGCTGATATAAAAGTCGAAGCCTCCAACCTTCTTCTCCCAATAAAAGTCGGAGACGTCTCATACTTTACGGAGTTAGCTCGGCCGAATTACTTCCGAAAAATATAACCTTTCCTTTCCACTCCCTGAAGTACCCGTTCCACAAAGGCTCGAAAGTGCAATCGGACTCAGGTCCTGGTATTCTGTACTATACACCACATTATCCAAAAGAGTTATCATACCTATCGCTTTTAGCGGGGTTAGATAGGAAACAAGACTCTATCAGCCGGATATTGTACAAGTTTATCTCCACCATCTACAATCCAATAGTTATCTCCATGCTCGCTCAACATATTCGTTGGTGAGGAGGCCTCCAAGGTACGCCCAAGAGTTCAAAGATGCGCTTCTCATCCCTTCCTTCGACCAACGTCCCTTCGGTGATCTTCGCACGATTTTTGCCCCGCATGACATCTTTATATAAGCCCCTCTGGTTGAGACGCATCCTTTTCTTGCTAGCCAATAATCGCATGCTGCGGTTGAAGATATCATTTCCCGTAAAATACAGCAAGGCGGCGCCTATTTCGGACTCAGGGACGAGCAAGAAGTCGATTCGCCTCCAAATCGGCGATCCTGGTAGAGCGGATGCCCCATGCCATTTTGAGCCGTCATTGGTATGAGATGTCGCAAGATCGACCTTCAGGAAACCGTCTTTGATCAGCTGTGGAATCAATGTCTCGAAAATGATGGTCCCCATGGTGGTCACGGAAGTGTTCTTCTTGGTGATGAGCAAATCAATATCGCCAGAATCTTTAGCACCTCGGCGGTAAGAGCCCATGATGGTGACCTCAAATCCAGGGTCTATTTTCTTCAGAGTTTTTCGCACAATGTCACCGTGTGTCTCGACTTCAAATCTTGGAATCCGTGAATTGAAGTGATCGTAGTGAGCAATGCCGACTTTTTGGTTCTCGGTAAGGTGTGCCTTCTCAAGAAGATCGTCGAGCGTTTTGAATCCTTGACTGACCCATTTTTGGGCTTGCGTCAAGCCAACACCGTATATTCCATGGAAGAGCCTTAGTGTCTGGTTGATAGGGTCGTCCTTCGAGTTATCTAGCTTGCGAAGTTTGTCAGTCCTTACGATCTCCTCGATCTTTTCCGCAAGTCCTTTCCCAATCCCCCGGATTTGAAGTGCCTCCTCTTGGGTAGAAATCTTGCGCTTTTCTTTGGCAAGGGCTGCAATGCCCTTTCTGTAAGCAATTGGACGCCACTGGTCCCCTTCTTGCTCGTATATCTTCGCCATGTCCTTCAAGATTTCAACGGTTCGAGCGTTGGGACCACGCGAAGTCTCAGTGCCGTCGTGTGCTTGCATGCATTGAAAAGCACTCTGATCGAACTTCGAGCATTTTGCTTCGTATTTGGGCATTTCGGCCGCTTCGTCCTCAGTATCCGAGTTATCGATAGGACTACTCGATCTGATAATATCCTTATTGGCGTCAATATCTAGGGGCGAATGGCTTAAAGCTTTGGTCTCTCGGATAGCAGCGGTGAGTTCGTCGTTATAACTATCGTCAACAATATCAATTGACGGCTGTTCCGGTATAGTGTCCGGATTCGACTTTGAACGCTTGATGGGGGCTTCTTCAACCCTATGGACTTGAGAGTCTTCAAGCGCTCGTTTCCTTTTGTCTGGTTTGATCGGGAGCGACGCTTGTGTCGGAGGTTTTGAAGGTTCTAGCGAACCGGCTGGCAGTGTTAGGCGCGGGGCGCCTTTGACCTGGAACCGTCCCGCAATCGGAGGAAGCACTTTATGGAAACTTATACAATCCGGGACAAATGGATCGAATTTCACCATGGAAACGCCCGGCTAAGACCTGTCAGTGACATTCAATGATGATCAATTTAGTGAAACATACGGGAAGCTTGTCCATGTTGAGGTGCGCCAGCACTCGATCGTAGAAGACGGTGTTGTCATCCGCCATGATATACTTCACGTCAGATCTCCAGGACCTCGTCCAGGCGGCCCCAAGTTGGATAACCTTGTGAATTCTCATGCGGCGGGGCGCAGAAATATCATCATTGGGGTAAAAATCTCCCTTGTCAGCATGTTTGATTGTATCATTGGAAGAAACACATACATATAATTTCGCCTTTAAATAGTTGGCGGACTTCGGGGTAAAGTGTTATCTCAGCGGGTTTTTTCGACTGTTTTGAATTACCTAGCGCTCGAGGAATATCAAACCGCTTCCAGAACGGAATGTCATTGCTCGGTGTAGGAAAAGATGAAGGAGGTTTCCTTTTTCGCGAGTCTGAAGCGGAGGGCGTAGCACGTGAGGAGGTAGGCTTTTTATCAGCCATCAATGAACTTTTGATAACTTCGACCTCCGACGCGGAAGCAGACCGCATCATCGACGGCAAGTCTGGCTTTGTTAAGGCGAGCATCCTTTGCGCTTGAGCGCGGTACTCTGCCTGCCGTTCTTTTGGCGTCGGACCTAGGAAGGAATTGGTCTTCTTGATCGGTCTTGGTGGTCGCTCTGCAAGTACACGCTCTGCCTCGAGGAGACCTTCATCTGGAAAGCCGGTTTCATCGTCTTCACAGTCGAGTAATTCTAATAGTCGATAGTACTCGACTTTTGCTTCATGGTCTTGGTCTCCCATGGCGGTCCTGCATAAGTAAGTGTGTTGTAAGTATATACTCCATCGATAAGAGGTTTTATATATGTGGGTTAAATATACTAAATAAAGAGTTAAAAAAAAATTGTCCGCGCCGTCAAAGGAATGAGCGTGAGGCGTAAGACACCGAGTGAGGCAGCAGTCGCGATTGAGCGCTTGCAGGTGAAGTAACCTAGGCGCTTTCGGCTTAGCGGCCGCTCTAAGGCTGAAGATCTTATAATTGTGCTCTGCAGATTCACCGTTCGGTCAATGCTGCCTGCGTTTAAATACCTTTTTTTAAGCCAAGAGGCGTTTTTAATTTGGCTAAATCACTGTCGGATTCGCGGCGTATGACCTCGATTTGGCTTGCTATCAAAGGTCTCACTTGACATGGAGTTGGTCATGCCCAGGTGAATTATTTTGTTGTTGCGCAAGATTGTTGGGTGAACGAAACCCCATGTGACATATACTGTACCATCTACAGGTCTTGCTTATAGCGTGTGATCAATTGATTCAACATCAAGGTTTCTTTTGCCAATTGTACAAAGACACGAAGACGGGTATGCCAAGGCGGAGTTGCTTGCTATACCGATGCAATCACAAATGCGGATCCGAAGGCTTCAAGGTTAGAGCGTATCATTCGCATGTCGTAGGATCTTCGTAATAATTCATTCCACTTCAACGGCACCAAGGAAAGAGCAGGTTTCCAGACCTGGCGCTACGCATCCCAGATATTCATGAGCTTTTTGAATTGATTCTCACTATCTCTTAATTTCGAGACGCCAGCCCAAGTTTTCCCGATTGAAGTTGCCAAACAAAGCCGACCACACCCAGGAAAAATCGCCTTCATCTCCACCGTACCCTGAATATCCGAGATTCACATGTTGTTCGTGGCTTTTGGTCGTGGTGTGGATAAGGTTACATTGCTGAACCCATTAACCGCGCAATGCAATGCTCCGAAGAAAAAGAAAGAAGACAGACAACGCACATAAGCATACGCTTATGCCTTGACAGCGTACTTCCTCTGGGGGAAGTGGATCTGCTTCTTCTTTTGCTTCTCGGTGACGAGGGAAGCCTCGTGCTTGGAGAGTCTTCGGCGGATGGCACGGGTCTGCTTTGGTCGGAGGTCAAGAGGGAGGTACCTAACAGCATTGGTTAGCAAGGATTCGGAGTTATTCATGAAGCGGCATGGGAACGCCCAGAATATACGCACTTCTTGTTCTTGTAGAAGAGTCTCAGTTGTGCACGCTGGTTGGCGTTGATGACGGTGAGAACGCGAGCAATCTACCCCACTAGTCAGCCCTCCTGATCTTTGTTTGAATTCTCCGGGATATAACATACACCCTTCCTGACATCGTGGATACGGGTGAGCTTGGTCGATGCGCCTCCGGCAACTTTGCTAGTCCTCAAGCTGATGAGCTCTCTTTAAACAACCATCAGCATTGTCCTTGTACAGCTTTCGTATATAGTTCCAGGTAGACCCACGATTTCAGCTCCTGCAGCTGGGTGTTCAAATCCTCCTTCGACTTGTTCCAGAGCTGGCTGGTCTTCTGCGGAGATTGTGAGTATGCAAACGATTACGGGTTTCGATGGCGGCAAGGCTGAGGGGTACGTACAACTTTGGACGACTAAATTGGAAAGATGTCAGCATTCTGGATCAAGGTAATTTTATAGAAAGAAAATATGGGAGCGGTTGCAATTGAAAGTCAACATGGACAGCACGGCGACACCCAATACTGCGCATCGCCGCAGCACCATGAATTGCCATACGCAGAATTGAAATAGAAACCATAACATACCATTTTGAGGGTATCTTGAAGTCCTAGGGTTAGTGGTCGATTGTCGGTATCGCGTGTCGTCTGCTCTTTCGAAAGTCTTGGTGTTGAGGAATTCGAAAAGCCCAGCGTGTGTCTCGCTTACGGCGGAACTTCGGACGCGGTCCGTGCATTTGGATCGTTCTTGGCTTCTGTCAGGTGCAAACCACTACAACACCATCATTTCATGACAGATTAGCTTCTTGTCCCACGAAGAGAGTGAAGTCGGTTCCCAGACAGCATGTCTTCTACTGGTGGCGGATGGGCGCAACTGCGCCAACAAGCTCGATCATTGGAGACGCAGGTAAGAAGAGCTCTGCTCGCGGAGTTAACGCCCTTCATCATGCATCCCTAACATTCAGGTACAGACGGAATCGTTATTCCATACGTACTCACAATATGCTTCCATGACCAAAATCCCCGCAAAGCCCTCTGAAGACGAACAGAGAACAGAGAACCAGCTCCGAGAAATCCTCGAAAAGAGAGAGGCCCTTGTCAACCAACTATCCCGTCTCCTCGACTCTGAATCCGCCCTGACTGCCTCCGCTCTCAAACAAAACAACCTTGCCCGACATCGCGAGATATTGCAAGACCATCGCCGTGAACTCACTCGTCTGAAATCTACAATATCCGATTCCCGCGCCCGCGCTAATCTCCTTTCGAACGTCCGTTCAGATATCGATGCCTACCGCGCATCAAACCCGCAAGAAGCCGAAGCTGAATACATGCTAGCTGAGCGCAGCCGGATTGATAATTCTCATAACATGGCAGATTCTGTGTTGAGTCAGGCATATGCTGTAAATGATAATTTCCGGTTGCAGAGGGAATCTCTTGCTAGTATTAATCGAAGAATCGTAGGCGCCGCGAGTCAGGTGCCTGGCATCAACAGTTTGATGGGTAGAATCGGTGCCAAGAAGAGGAGGGATGGTATCATTCTGGGGAGCTTCATCGCTTTTTGTTTCCTGATGTTGCTGTGGTTTCGGTGATTTCCCATGTCTCTTCCATTCCCCTTAGTGCTGGTGTTACGGTGTTTTTCATGAGCATTTTCAAGCTGTAACTGCGCATCAGTCAGTTAAGAGCATTGACATCCGAGATCACGTTATTACACCAGCGAAGCAAATGCTTGGAATGATGGCGTTCAAGGTTTTCGGGATATCCGCATAGGTTTTATTTTGCCTATTCTACCTAGGTAGTGTATTGGGAAGGTGGCGGTCCAATTGTTTATGTTCTAAATTATACTGTACAAATATCATAACAGTCATGGTAGTCTTACATATGATATAAACCGTTCCATCAAGCCCATGAGCTTTTATCATGACGCACCAGCATTGACTGCCTGTGCCTCCAACTCTTCCTCCACTTTTGCTTTCTCTCCTTCCTTTTCTCCCTCCTCGGCACCCTTTACCTCCTTCGGTTTCCTTGCCGCATCCACCAACCTCCTAACACCCTTCATAAAACTCTCCCTCTCCCACTGCTCCGCATCACCACTCGCTCCCCACCGAATCCTACAATCCTCATCCACAACATAGATATATCCAACCCTCCCATTCAACAACCCAATACTCTCCCTAACCCTATCCGTAATCCCCTTTCTAACAACAAAATACTTCCCCCAATCACTCTTCTCCCTCTGCGCCCTCAACTTATACCTAAACACCTTCAAAATCGCCGCCTTGATGGGGTTCTCCTCCACATTAACATTAACCACCTGAAGCACATCCTTATTCTCCTGCCACAGTTTAAAAAACTCCGGATTCGCCTTTGTCCCCACAAAACTCTCCACCTGCCTCTCTCCCCAGACAGACGAAAAAACACAAACAACGGATAAACGTCCTGGTAACACGCCCGTCGTATCCGCAACCACACCCTCCAGCGTCTCCCCGCGGAAATTCGGGAAGAATAACGCAACATCACTCTTGAATATCCGCTCGTTCGCAAAAAAAGTTTTCCCTCGGTGATATTTCATGTTTGTGAAATCTCGGAAATAGGGCTTTGACATGCGACGGGCGAGATCGTTCCGGCGTTCTAGGTGCTTCTCCCAATTTGTGAGGTCTTTGCGGCGTTGGTTTAGGGTTCGGGGGTCGACGCCGGAGTTTTCGCCTGAGCGAGGGGGGGTTGAGAGGCCAATTGGTCGGCCGAGGGGTTTGGGGACGAATTCTTCATGGCGGCGGGATTTGGAGACGAAGGGTTTGGGGGTGGGTGGTTGTGGTGGTGGTGGGTCCGGGGATGATGCAAGTCGAATTGGGGTTGTTGAGAAGGTGCGGAGGTGGGGGCGTAGGGCCAGGAATTGGAGGTTGGAATTTGGGATCGTTCTTCGTATGGTTGGCCGGATGGCTAGGAGACGTGAGGGTTTTAACATTGTCGTTTTGGTAGGGTGGTGATGGTGTTGGTTGCTTAGAAGTTGATTGTATAAATTTACGTTGGGGTTGCTTGGCGGGCTGTTTGGATGCAGGGATCTGGGTCATTACTCTTTTAGGTAGACTATCATTATTGATAACTAAATACGATCAACATCATGAATGGTTTGAAATCTCCATCATTCTAGTTCTACTGCATATCATCTTTGAACACAAATTCTCAAGGTACCTAAACGTCCAAACTATGCCCATGAACGGCACGATATCCTCAAATTGATCCCTTCAACTCCCCATGCAGAGAGTATGTCCACATTATTGACCAAGGCAATTCCATAGCATGAGTATTTATCATGAAGTTCCCACCATGCGCAGACAGTGAATCAAAGTATAGAAGATAGTAACATCCCACAATCCCACCACTATTCCTCTCCACGACTCTGCAAAACCAGTACCCCTCCAACCCCAAAAGACAGCAAAAGTAAAGAAAAGAAAAAGAAGAAGCAGAAATCAAATCCCAAAAGAAAAATTTATATATCCTCAGCTCCCTCTCTTGACCAATCAATCCATCAATCAATCACGTGACCCCACCCCCAAGCAAATCCCGCGCCTAGACCCTTACCGCCCCGCCTCAGCCCTGCATCCAAACCGCTCTTCGCCAGCAAAACTTCCATACTTTCTCACTCTCACCACTTACTCGCTCACTCACTCACCACATCCTTCCTCACCCATCTCAAACCCAACTTCCTAAACCCAAAACCCCCAAAGAAACCAGCAACCATGCCATCAGGCCAAGGAAGTAAGTTTCTCCCCGCCTCTCCAGCCCAGCGATAAGGATAAGGACAAGACGGCCCAAAAATCCCCACAACAGATCAACGTCTCAGTGTCGCAGTAGCTAATAAAAGAAAATCATAGCCGGTACAAACCCCATCCACAACAAGAAGGCCAAGAAGGCCAACCGAGAGCTTGATGAGGAGGATATTGCGTACAAGGCTAAGCTTCAAGCTGGTATGGCTCCGTTTCTTCTACCTCTATCTGCACTTCTATTTGCTTTGTTTCTGGGTTAAACGGATGTAAATATGGATAAATATACTAACGAAAGTCCCACCCAACAGAAAAGAAAGCCCGCGAAGAAATGGCCTCAAAGGCAAAGGGTAAAGGCCCCATGAACAGCGGTCAACAAGGCATCAAGAAGTCGGGAAAGAAATAAGCCGATCACTCATTACTTTCCTCCTGATCCCTCCTCTTCAATCATCGATATACCGGCTCAGTTCTACCTGAACGATGGTGGAGAGAAGACGGACACGGTGATGCATGGATGGTTGATTAATTGCTAAGAAATGATGGAATAGACTAAGATAAACTTCTGGGTTACGAATAGGATGGAATGGGCGTTGTTGAAAAAGCGAGTACCACATATCGATTACGAGCGAATGGCATAACTATGAGAATCATGCGTATTACATGATTTCCTAGATCCTACTATCATGTGAAGTAAGCAAGTACTATGCGCGAATCTTTTGATATCGTACAAATATCCGAATATTTCCCTTTGGGACGAATTGACGAAAAAGTGAACGAGTGGTAGTCAGTGATGACTGTATTGGCGACCTATAAAGGACTTTGCACTACCCCAGCAAGACACGCGACTTGTGTGTAAACTCGACGGAAATATTCATATTTAGCAAACATTTTCGACACTCACTGACCTTCTGCTCGTGTAACATTGACGGAAATGTGTGTGTTAGGCAGACATTTTCGACTCTCGATATATCATAAACAATCGTACCCCTCTACGTATGTTTCCACGTATTTTAAACTGTGTCACTACTTTCTACGCACCCTTCCACTCAGCTTTTGCAACACTTTTAACTACGCCTTTTGACGCTTTTAAACACACTTCCTGACGCTTTCCAATACACATTTGCAACACCTTCGAAACCACCGCTACGAGGATAATTATACACTTATCCCCCTACCAAAACAACCAAACAAACCCCCAAAGAATAACAGATAAACTAAGCTCAAACTCTATAGCTGAAGAACGATACTTCTGGTATCCTCCCTACTTATACAAGTACACTAAATAAAAAAGAATCAAGCTATTTATCACAAGCCACTCACTCCTACTTCCCAGCTCCAAGCTACAACCTCCAAATCACAAGAATCACCAAAACCAAAAGCCGCAAAAATGTAAATAATTACATCTCTTATTAACTTTTTTTCTACTTAATCGTACCTAGCACATTCATATCTCATCTACATCCCCATCCCCGCCTCCATCTACCCATCCCCAAACCCTCATGCAGATGAGAAAATACAAACAAGCCAGCTATGCTATATGCAGAGGGGAGATTTTTATGCAGTAGAACATTTGAAAAAAGAAAACGAAAACAGGGTATAAGATTACAACCAATCCAATCCTCTCGAATGAATATCCCATCCCATCCCATCCCATATCCCATTCATCCCTCTTGATCATCCCAATCGGCGTCATGCACCTATCCCAAGCCCAAAAGCGTGAAAGAAGCAAGAACGCCGCCCAAACCTAAGTTAATAGGTTGGTAAAAATGTCCCTAAACGTGCATTATTATGCGAAAAGAAACGGGAAAAGGATATCCATTCAGAACGCCTTCGCTTTCTAAACCCAACGCCGGTGTCCAGAATAAAATCCGGAAACGACAGGTCATCCCCTTCCAAAAACCGGATGGAAGGGATGTGCCCAGCTAAACAACGAGGACGTGGAAACCATCCCATCAACTCGAAGTAGGGGCATTGGATAGGATATGATTGTGTTTCGGCCGTCGACCGTAACAATGGAAAAACCAGGAAGGAAATGTTGATACATTAGAACAATTAAACGAAAAATTGATCTTGCGATTTATAATTTGGAACCGAATGTGAAAGAAGAGCTTCAGGTAGCTCTCATACCGTAGCTTCAGTCACGCCGTTGGCAGTAGCAGTAGGTCGTCCACCACCAACAAGCTCGAGGATTTTGCCGGCAACGGCGGCGGGGTAGCCGCGTGAAAGTCCCTCATTGACAACGGTCATGGCGCCAGCACGGTCCTCGACAGCCATGAAAGCGCGAGTCATAGCTTCGTACGTGCTGGGCTCACGCTTCTCTTCGGGAACGTTGTCGTAGATGGACTTGGCCTTGGAAATGTTCTTTACCAAAGCCCAGCCGTGGATGAGCGAATTAGCAATGTAAGCAGTCATTTCCACACGACGAGCTTTCATGTCCTGGAGGATGGCTTGCGTACCGTCGATCTGGTGGTTCGCAACCATGGATTCGAAGAGGGCTTGGTAAAGACAGGCTTGGGGACGGATACGTGTGTCAGCAAGAACAGTATCAAAGAGTGCGCGAGCACCTTCCATGTCATGCATGACACATCCCTTGGCGTGAATGAGCGATGAGTAGTGCACTGCCTCAGGAATGCCACCAGCTTCGCGGATTTGGGTAAGGACGGCTTCAGCGGCTTCCATGTCAACAGGGTCGAGGGTAGCGTAGGTATCGATCAGGAGTTTGTAGGTATGCGTGGTTGGCTCAATCTTCTTGGAACGCATGCGCTCGTAGTAGGCGAGAACTTTGCCGCGGTCACGCTTGGTTGTCAGGAAAAACTGCATCATGCTGTGGTAGGGTGCAGGCCTGGGCTTGTAGTTGGGCATGCTTTCCATTTCCTCGAAGAGCTCCTCGGCGAACTTCTCGTCGCTAACTCGACAGAGTGCATTGACGATGGTGCCATAGGTGACGCTGGTAGGACGGATACCCAAGTTACGCATCTCGGAGAAGTAGAAGAGACAGTCATCAATGCGACGGGCTTTGCCAAGCTTGCCGATGAGAGCGTTGTACAGGAAGGATGATGGCTCTACACCCTCAGACTTGGCTCGGAGGAAGATCTTGACAGCCTCGGTGGCCTCGTCAAAGGTCTTGGTCGATTCCTTCAAGGTGGTGATGTACAGTCCGAAAGTGTTTGCAGAGGGAGCAGCGCCCATGTCGAGAAGATCCTGATGATACTGAGCGGCGAGCCCACGTTGACCGGTAGTGAGGCAAGCAGCAACCATGGAGTCAAGGATGGTGACCCAGCCGTATCGTACGATGCGGTACTGGGGCAGGAGAGGAACATCTTGCTTGGCGAGGTTGAGGATTTCGTGGGCCAGGTTAAGACGGTCTTCCTTGGCAGCGGCAGTGATCAACTTAGCGTAGGTGAAGAACCTAGGATGCCTTCCAGCGCGGCGCATGTTCCTAAACTTCATCAAGGCTTCGTTCAAGTGGGATGCTGACCTGCCGTGCGTCTTCTCGAGGAGTTCGGTGATAGCAACGGAGCCTTTGTTGTCGGTTGTCGCAGCATATGGATCGAATGAGTCCTCGTGTGATGGAACCGCAGGCACGGCAGTCGGCTGAGCGAAGGCGGGGAAGGGAGTTACCGGGGCGTAGATAGATTCGACAGCGGGGTGTTTGTAGTTGTACCACCGGTGCTGAAGGTCAGGACGATCGAGCTTGACGAGGACCCTTTCTACCAGTGTAGAAGTGGGCTTATCGGTTGGTGCGCCAGCAACAGTTATGACCTCGAGCAGATGAGCAAATCGAGCGGCATAACCAACATCAATGTTCTCAGCATTGAGGATCATGCCAGACTGAACTTGCATCAAAAGCCTCAAGTCTTCCAAGTGGAGTTGACCAATCGTATCAGGTCCCATACCGGCGAGCAGATGATGAGCAACGGGGGTTACAAGGCCTCCGTTCTCAATCATTGTCCACATCAATTCCATGCTGGCCCTGGCCGGTAAGATGATACCTCGCTTGATCATGAAGTGACCGATGACCTCAATAGCTTCATCGATTTGTTCGACGGTCTCCATCTTGGCCTGGGTTGAGCCTGCTTGGGAGTCGCGGATACGGGCAAACATCTGTCGACCTTGGCGGAGACCACGCTCAGCTTGGCCGCTACCGATGAGAGCAATGCTGTGCATGGCAGTCGGCTCAATGAAGAACGGCTTGGTGCTGGAGAGCTCAAGTATCCTCCAGAACACCTCGGCAGCCTCAATGTTTCCATTGCGGATGTGCATCGCGCCCATTGCCATGGCGGGACGGGTAAGATCAGAATGTTCAGAAAGTGAGTCGAAAGCTTCTGTGGCGATGGCGAGGCTGTTCTTGTCCGCAGCTTTGATGCAGATAGCAGCGAGGGCAATCTGCTGGGCTTCGGGCGTAAGATTTTCCGTAGCGTGAGCCAAGGCCTTCTCAAAAGATCCTTTGCTTAACCACTCAGGAATGAAGGCCTTCAAGCTTACAATGTCACGGACAGATGTGACCTCCTCGGGGCCGACTAGGCTCTCCTCAATCTTGCTCAAGAACTTCTGGCCTCCTTCCATTCTATCACAAATGAGATAGGCCTTGACGAGAGCAGCATAGACATCATTATCCTTCCTTGACAGAGAGTTTTCACCCTTGTCATTGGCAATGGCCAGGGCCTTGTACTCGTCGTAGCATTCAACGGCACTCCTCAAATCTCCAGACTTACCAAAGGCGTGGATCATGGGCACAAACATCTCGGCGTTGGGAATGACATTTCTGGATTCCATCTGAGCGAAAATGCGCACCATGTCCTCGACGCGTTCACCTTCGGCACAAGCGGAGACAAGGAGGCGGTAGGTCTTTTCGGAGAACGTACGCTCATGTTTCTTGGTTGCAGAGTGGAACAGCCTGACGGCCATGGCAAGCGAGTCATCCTCGGAAAGGATGGCAAATTCGGTCTCGTTTGAATGAAGCATGAACCTGCCTTCCTCTTCCACACCACCATACCGGATTCGCTTCTCATCTAATGCTTGCTTCATAGACAGAACTTCGAGGGAACGCACAGAGAGTAATTCAATCAAGGCGGAGTACGTAGCGGTATTGGGTGCAACGCGACGGCGGAGCATATCAGAGTAGACATCTAGAGCCTTGGGGACAACTTGATGCCTAGCTCTGGGGATGTTGATCGCCGCAGTAAGGAGAGCATTGTACGAGGCCGATGAGGGCTTGACGCCCGACTTGAGCATCGACTCGAAGAAGACGGGGATCTCAGCATACTGCTTGTTCTCGGCAAGTTTTTGAAGTTGTTCGGTGTAGGTGTCGACCTCGGACGAGATGCTGGTGGCAAAGCTTGAATTGACGCTGCTAGTGGGCGTCAAAAGTCTGCTGTTGACGGATGTTGGAGATTCGGTTCGGACATCCTCGAAAGCAGGGAAAGCTTCGGTTTCGCTCTGTTTAGCAACAGCCTCAGCCTTGAAATTTGCCACCTCTTGTGCGATCGACTCGTCAACCTGAGCGAGCGCAATCTTCTCCGCCTTCGAGTCGCTCACGACTTTGTGGAAGTCATCTACCGTGCTTGTGCTGTACGCCCGGCTGACGCCGGAACGCGGGGGCGGCAATGGATCCGCAGTTTCTTCAATAGCAACATCGTCTTTCGCCTCCACGCCCTCTTCCGCCGCGGTCGATCGCGGATTCCATTCTATCCTCTTTGTGAATTGAAACTGTTGCCATTCCTTATCCTCGACACGTTGGTGTTTCTGCCAGGCAGCGTAGTAGGCAGCTAGACCCGAATCTTGATGGTGATCGCCGACCGCAGCATTCTTGACGGTGCTGGCGATCTGAGCGGACGTAGATGCATGAGCATGTTGGTGTTTGCTTGCGCCGGATTTCCGGAATCGATCGTGATAATTTAGGGATGCGAGCGGGCTGTTCTGCGATACACCGGCGACGACAGACTGAGCATAACCATGGGTAAACCCTTTGGCAAGACTTTGACGCGCGAGGTGAAAGCTCTTAAAGACCATTTAGGAAATGGGAAGACCCTTCCGAAGAGAAGGGTGAGACTACAGCGGGCGCAAGGGTTAGTATGGGGAAGTGGCACGGCGGTGGTGTGAAGGGAGAGGTCACACGTACTTTGCTTCTCAGAATATGGTGAATTTGCAGGTTCATTTGACGACACCAAGCCGCCAAACAAACGCGCGGGGGAAGGGTGTATATGTGTGATGGTTTGTGTGAATTATGGAGAGGATTTAAAATGCTTCAGGCAATTCCCAACCACCCGATGCGACAACAATGGCGATCCGGCGGAAGGAAACAACAGAGTCAGAAGAAGAAAATTGGGGTAAGGAGAGAAGGCAGAGCCGGCCTGAAGAGGTTTTGGGCAGCCTGCGCGTGCGGTGGGCGAGGAGAAAAGGAAAGCTGTCGATAGACGAGATGGTGGTCGCGGTGACGACTCCACTGAAGGTTCTCGCTGTGTCTGGGCGACTACTGGTGGATGGCACCCGGCCATTTTTCTTCACGCAGCTTACTGTGGCATGGGCTAACCCGCAAAGGAGTGAGGAAATGCGCGCAGCCCGACTCAGCGAGCCCTCGATCGCACGGCTTCCCACGCGCTCCCAGCAAAATGTCGGCAGCACGGTGTGCCGGCGTCGGGGATACGGACGGTAGGCCTCCTAGCTTGCTTGCTGGGACAGACTGCAGTTGAGTGGCTCAGGGCTCGTCGCGCTGCATTCCGCGCTGCTTCAGTGGTGCACCCGCGAGTTGACTCATCCCCGACGACGAAAAGACGGGAGAACTGCTGGCAAGGGCCCCTCACGCCCTCTGTTCAACCTGGTGCAACTGCGACCACAGCGTCCAGCTGCCCTCTGCGGTTCGCGACTTTCGCCCTAAGCCGTTAAAACCACGCACCCCGCCTCCCGCCTCTCTGCTCGCCCTCGTCCTAGGCTCCAGCCCGGAGACTGCTAACGGTCCCCGTACGGATGGCGGCCATCCACTCGGAGATGCTGCTTTGCACACCCACCAGCAGGGCGCAAGAACCCGCTGTTGACAATATTCGCCTCGCTGCATTATTAATCGCCATCATGGCTGTGCAAGCCTTCCAATTTCTTCTCCCGTCCAGCCCCATAAATCTGACGTTTGACCCGCACGTGAGTTGATGCGCGCAAGGAGCCCTTGGAGGGTCACTGCACTGCATCGCCAAAACCTTATCGCGGTGGGCAAACACGGTCAAAGCGATGCGGATGGTCCTCCATTTCGCTATGGCTCTGGCAAGGGCTGCAGGCTCAGGCTGTCAACTCAAGTCACGGGAATCGCTCGACTTTTCCTCTCCGGCCTAGGCCCAAAACGGCGTCGCCCGGAGCTGCCCCCATCTTACCCTGAAGATCATCCCAACCATCCCAATGCAACTATCGATAGGCACCACGTCAAACGAGTCGTGAATTATTTATTTTCCTCTCTATTTTTGCCAGCTTTTGCGTTTTTCTTTTTTGCGCCCGAGTCTCAAAATAAACAATGGCCCCAGCTCCCCTCCCGCGACAGGCTGTCTCTGCACCTGGAAAAGTCTTCCTGGCAGGTGGATACCTCGTCCTGGACCGAGAGTACACCGCGCTGGTCTTCGGCCTCGATGCTCGAATACACGTCCACATCGAGCCCATCCGGACGAATAGTGGCGTAACCCTCTCGGAGATAATCGTCAGAAGTCCGCAGTTCAAGGACGCAACCTGGGAGTACGGCTATCGATGGACTGAAGATGACGGCGGCGTAGAAGTCACTCAATTAAGAGCGTGAGTATTGCTTTGTGTGTTTCCTTGCTCGACTGCATCTTCTCCGCACTTGTCCTCATCATCCATCATGTCAACCACCGTATCTCATTGCTCTCCTTTAATAATCAACCAATTGTTTCCTTCCATCATCGATAAATAGTTGCTCATAATTGAAGTCGAAATTCTCTTGTGTAATTCTCTTTCCTCGCTTCATTCCATTACATCACGGTTATGTCACATTCACTCATCTCATCTTCAACGCATCATCTATCATCACACATCTGAAACGACCTTTCCCGATTCTCTCTTTCTCAACGTTTTCCACTTATTCCTGCCATCAACAGCTCTCACGCCTCGTCTTTGAATCGGAATCCCTTTCTGGAGACTGCCCTGTCGTATGCCTTGACCTACATCTCCGCCCATGCGCCCCACCGCCAAGTCGCCCCCTCCTCCATATCCATTCTCGCCGACAACGACTACTACTCCTCCACACAAGCCATCGCGTCAACGGCCGGTTCCCGCTTCCACCAATTCAATGTATCGTTGTCAGATGCACACAAGACCGGACTTGGATCCTCGGCAGCCTTGGTTACCTCTTTCACGGCCGCATTGCTCGTCCATTACCTACCGTCCGAAGTATTCGATTTGAATAGCGAAAAGGGTCGGAAGACCCTCCACAATCTCGCCCAAGCAGCCCATTGTGCCGCACAAGGCAAAGTAGGCTCCGGCTTCGACATTGCCACCGCCGTCTATGGATCGTGTCTGTATCGACGATTCTCCCCTTCCATTCTGACCGCCCATGGTGAACCAGGACAGCCAGGATTTGCAACCAAGTTGAAGAATTTAGTAGAAGAGAAGGATCAGAAATGGGACACGGAGATCTTGAAGAACAAGGTTGAGATTCCAAAGGGGTTGAGGTTGGTCTTATGTGATGTGGATTGCGGATCTCAGACACCTGGAATGGTGAAGCAGGTGCTGGCATGGCGGAAAGAGAAACCCGAGGATGCCAATCGCATCTGGAATGACCTGCAAAAGAACAACGAAGGTCTGGCGGCAGAATTGGTTAGAGTGACCAAGGAAGATGACACAGATTACACCGGACTGAAAAGCTACATTTCCAAGACCAGGAAACTGATTAGAGAGATGAGCGAGGCCTCTGGAGTCCCCATTGAGCCGGAAGAGCAAACCCAATTGCTGGATGCTTGTGAGGGTATCTCAGGCATCATCGGCGGCGTGGTCCCCGGCGCTGGAGGCTACGACGCCATATGCCTACTCATCGAGGATAAGCCCGACGTCATTGAGAATCTCCGGACACTGCTGGCTGGATGGAAAGTTAATGAGGGTGTGGACTCGGGTGCCGTCACCATCGGTAAGGTCAGCTTGCTAGGTGTCCGGGAGGATATGGTCGGTGTTCGGGCTGAAGACCCCAGTGCATATGAACAGTTGATCAAGAATGCTGGAGCTTGAAATGACTACGAAATTTCGATAATGTACGTGGTTGGAAATCTGATAGGAATACAAAATCGAGAATTTTTCTTGTCATTGTTGATATATTTCATTGAATGAGTTAAGTTGAATATAATCTATCTATCACCCACCATCTCCTCTACAACCTCACAAACCAAACATCTTCTCTACTTTCTTTCCTTCCCTCGCTCTCTCAGCAATCGATTCCCCCACCCATACCAAACAACCCCAACATTTCCCCTCCTCACGCCTCCCCACATCACACCACCAACCCACACACGCATCTCGTTCCTTTCTCGGTCTCTCCTCCCTCCACATCACGCCACCCCCTCCCCTTGAACCCACCGCCTCGTACCTGGCTAATAGTACCCACGCCGCTGGACCCTGAGCGTCGTACCCCTCAGCCCATTCATTAAACCCGGTACCCGATCTAACCCCCTTACCCACAGTAGATAAACGCAACCACGTGGCGTGTAGAATGCCAATATCGGTTTATTCTAGAAGTAAGCAGTAGGGCGTTGATAGGTTTGTATGGTCTCTAGGCGGTGATTTGGGTTTGTCGTTGTATCGCAAGGGTAACTGTGTTTGGGGAGAGGCGTGTCACGTGATCATCACCTCATATTCCACCTGGGCGCATCATAACACACCGCCTACTCAATTTTTCTAGGATTATGAGCAGGTTTATGACGTGCTATGGGGTTGTTACTGGTACGATTGGTTTTCAAGCAGGGGAAGGGGAAAGGAGGTGTGTGGGAATTCACCGCTTCTTGGAATTTTAGGAAGGGGGGTTATGTCAGCGGGAGGAGGAGGGGAGGTATAAAACCCCTTAGATCTCTGTGAGTTGGGGTTTCTTTTCTTGCTTTTTACACTACACTATAGTTTGGGGCTGGGGTTTTGGTGTTTGGTGTTGGATCACACAAAGTATTTCAAGGACGCTATGGGGAGGATGGGTTTGTGTTTCTAGCGTTGGATCAAACACAATTCTTCGTTGACTTCATGGGGGGTTCGTGGTTGGGTTCTTAGATTACAATAACTACACGGGGAAGCATCATGGGGATTTCGTCTCTGCGTTCTTGACTGAATAAAGAAGATATTGGATACTGGTTATGGAGTATCAATACGAAATAACAATGGGCACAAGAGGCTCAGCCTATGTTGGGTTTGGGGGATTGTTGGTCATTGAATAATCATCCACCGAAGCCCCGGACATGGGTGCCTGGGTTCTTGAAAATGATTGAAGGAGGTACTGGTTATGGGGGATCATAACTACAACTATTTTGCTACTAATGATGGGTTTTGTTGTTGGTTAAGGCAACATATAAAGGAAGCAGCGAGGAATGCTGTCTTGGGGGTGTTTTTGCTCACTTTGAATAACTCTGCAAGAGGCCATTCTATGGGTTTGGGTTGGAGTTCTTGAGTGAAGGTGGTACGCAGTATCAAATCACCACAGTATCCGACTGGCATGTTGTTTTCCCTTGTCTAGAGCAACATACAAGACTTAGTGGAACGTATGTTGGCTTTGGGAGATTGTTGTTCACTCAACAACTTCCCTAAATCTCCCAGTATGAGACTAGGTTCTTGACTTAGTGGTGGATACGCAGTATCAAATCCACAAGTCCATGCTGTTGCATGTTGATGCATGTTTCCTTCTCGTTGTCTAGAACAACGCACGGAAATATACCATTTAATGGTGACTTTGGGAGATTTCTATCCACTGGAAAATCGCGTCAGGAAATCCTGGCATGGGTGTTCGGTAACCGGGTATCAAATCAACGATAACCAGAAAAATGATGTTGTTTTCTCGTTGTTTTGGAACAACCTTCAATGTAGGTCGGAGAACATGCTGGATTTGGGAGATCGCTACCCACCTTTTATCAAAATTCAATTCTGAAATCATATGGCTGGTGGAGTTTGAACGTTTGAACATGAGAATTGGGAACGAAGTATCCATCTAAGATATGTTCTGGAAGGTTTCCGTGGGATCATATCAAGAACTCACGCACCTGCCTGAATATGGTGTTCCCTTCTCCTTCTTTGGAACAACATTCCGACTAGCTATAGATAATGTTGGCTTTGGGAGATTGTCGCTCACCTTCCATCAATACCAAAACGATACCACGAGTAGTGGGGGTATAAATCAATTCATCTCAAACAGGTCATATTCCAGACGTATGCTCCGAGAACCCATCATAGGATCATATCAGAAACCTACGTACCTACCTAAAGATGGTATTTTCTTCCTACTTGGTTGGAGCAACGAAGAGTCTCTCGGACAGCCATGATGGCTTTGGAGTGTTCTTGCTCACTGTGGATAATTATTGCTTGTTGGATTGGCTATGGGTGGTGCGGTTTGGAACGGTTTATTGGCAAACGTACCAATTCGTACGAGAGATGGGGGTGTAGGATCAAACACCTCGATTCGACCCGGATTATGGTGCGTGTGGTTTTGTTGTGGGTGTTTTATATTCATGAAAGTAGTCACATTGTGAATAATCCCGATCCATGGAATTGCTTTTGCTTTGGGAGTGTAACGGAACCGAAACATTGACCAAAGAATGGTGTTGTTTGGTGTTTGTTGGTCGATAAATTAAGGGTAAAGGATGGTGGTAGGGGATGGTCATGTAGGTATGTTGTGGGTGTGGGATCAAATCAATTGGTTGGATGAGAATTTCGATGTTGCGTGTGGTTTAGTTGTGGCTGTCCTAGGCATGAAAGAAGTCAAATCAGCAATAACCCCGATCCATGGGTTTGTTTTGCTTTGGGGATGTAACAGAACCAAAATACAGTTCATACAGTTCTCCTGGTGGCGCCTTCTGGTGTTTTTTACTTAATATCCTAGATAAGTAGGCAGAAATAGTGGATCATGCGGGTGTGGGATCAGAGTCCCCGACACTCAACCCGAATGTTGGTGTTGGAGCGATCAGACTTGATATCGAGTGGCACACACGGGAGTGCGTTTGCTTTGGGATGGTATTAAACTAGGCTCGGCAGCAGGCTCATGTGCTAGTTTCGTGGTTAGGTAGCTGGTATGTTGGGATTGGTGGTGGATCATATACAAGGGGATGAAAGAAACGATGGGGGTTTGGGGGTGGAAGGTTCACGTAGGTAGGATTTTTGGTTAAAATGGGATGTCGCTAAAACATATGGGGTGTTGGTGTTGGTTTTGGTGTTGGTGAGGCGTGGTTGTGATGATGATGATCGTTATTAGTGGTGATGTAGAGCCTGATTTTGGTTAGTGATAATAGGCGACATCACTGCCACTCCATACTTGATTTCCTCAAACAATTATTTTGAATTTAGTGTCATATAGTCCTGGGGAACCAGATCAATAATGCGGTGTAAATTACAATGCATCTACCGCTTTGAAGTTCCTCCATACACAGAAGTTTCCCCACACCTAACTCACCGCCTCGACCTCCCCTCCCAGATATAAAAACCCCATCCTCCCCAGCTCTTCTTCACTTTCTCTTCTCTTTCTTCACACACTTATTAACTTTGGGTTAACCACAATTGTGCATTGCGGGAAACACATGGCAGATAAGTACCCAATAATGTTCGTCTGGGCCGTGCGAACATCATGGAAACAATCAATAACAGCAGCTCGCAGCAGCCCATATGGATATGTGAGACAATCCTAGCTCATGGAAATAGAATGCTGTACAAACGTCTCCGCGAGCCGAACTATGTGGGTGTGGAGAACATACAATCCACAATTGCTTTCCATGGTTGTTTGGGGGTGGGTGCTGGTGCTGAGGGTTGAATAAGTAACGTATTGTCGCGAGCTCATATGTGTGGGCTGGGGTAGATGGAGTGACGTTGATGAGTAAGTTGTGATGATGATATTCATCATCCATATGTGACACTGTTGATCTTGATCCAATGACTTGAAGCAAATACACTTATTTATAATAAGGGAATCCATCTTCTTTGCTTTGGTCCCGGTATCGACATTACAACTAATATACATGAAAGCATGACTAATATCCAGCGCTAGAACCCGAGGTTTTGGAATACCTCCCCATAGTAGAGTAGGGGAAATATTGATGCGCAAAGTATGTCTAGCTGTGGATTCTCCCGACGCGGCATTTTCCTTGCCTCTGTCTTCCTTCAAGGTGTTGTTCTGGTTCTTGTTTGGTTGGGAGTTTTGTGGTGTCCGGCATGTCAGTAACGGTATAGTGGAAGAGCCGTGAGTCCCTTTCGAGCTAAATAATATCATTAGTATAATATTACTTTCCACCGGATGAACAATGAGAAATATCATTGGTTCAATATAATCATTTATTGCCAAGTTCATACCAGGCTTGCGCTTTGCTTCCTGAAATTTTTCAAACCACAACGGAATCATTTCATCGTAGAATTGCCAAGAATCTGGCGGCTTCCACTCTCTCGCATATTTCCGCATCTTCCGATTATGATGGCTACCTAAGACCAGTTCCCTATAGAATGACGGTCGACTATGCCATGGAAGGTTCTTAAGTTGTCTTCTGATGTGTTGTTGTAGTCTACGTGTCATCCAATTCACCCATGCTGGAGACATATAGTGGTCTTTCTGAAGGCCTAGAGAAATAAATGACCTCAGTAAACGGAGGCAGAAGAAGGGCGGTGTATGATTCTCATTCAGTATTTGGATAGAGAGGTGCGCGGTCTCGAGGTTGCGGGTGGATGGTGTTGGAGTTGGCACAATAGCAGTTGTGTCGAATGTAATTTTCCATGTCAATGGACCTCCTAGGAGTCTTTCTTCCATATAGCGTGGAAACCTTGTCCCCAACACGTGGACCATGATCGGGATCGGACCTCTACCCACCGACCAGCCCCGTCGCATGTATTTCTCCAGTAATGGCTCATTCCGTGCCTGGAAGGGACACAGCAACTCGTTCTTCCTCTCAATGAAGGTCAGGTGCGGGAACAGACTGTATGCCGCATTCCATGTAATGATGGCTAGCACGGCAGTGGTCTCGAATCCACCAAGAATCACCCTGATAGGAGAATATCGGCAGCGGAACAGTTGAATCTTCCGCCCATTATCTCTTGTGAGGTCAATGATGGACGCAATCTACCATTCGATTAGAAAGTGTCTCTTGTATAAATGATGAGGACGAGTCATACACCCTCATAGCTGGCATCATCAACATATGATCCATCCTCTTCATAACACGATGTCCATTCGTATCCTTCACATCCAACAAGGTAATCGATGAATACTTCGAGTTCGTCGTCTTCAGCATCGGTATAGATATTGAGATCTGAGTCCTTCCAGAACGATCGATCGAGGAATTGCAATGCGAATCCGCCGGCGATTAGACCATCCAAGTCGCCCAGCAGGGCTCGAAAGGCATTAGCATCCTTTACGAACCACTGAAGCCTTCGATTGATATTCCAGTGTGTTTTCTGCAGGCGAGTGAAGAGGTTAGACAGGTCGCGGCAGGTGCGCGTGAGACGGAAGATGCTAGCGGGGTCGAGGAAGTGGCATAGGATGTCGAATACAGGGTAACACTGCTGCTCCCCACAATGACCGAGAAGCCGAACGAGAAGAGACGAGGAGTTGTCCATTGTAGTGAAGTAAGCAAACAAATGGATTCGGCTGAGTAAGTGTCAGAAATTGGTGTAGCGGGTTAGGTGTTTGTGTTTATCCTTAGATATTTAAGACGTGAGGGTACGCTAAACCCGAAGTGGGTGGACGCTAAGCCGGATCCAGACTCTTTGAACAGGCAGACACGCTAAAATTTGACATGAGCAAAATTATGGGCTTTAGAGGCGTACGTCATACATAAAAGACAAACTTCACCATCATAGACGTGGGATGGAGCGAGTTAAAAGGACCAAGAGGAATACCTTACCTCCAAAGTATGTAATCGCACTCAGCACGTCGCTTCGAGAAGTATACTTTCTTCAGCGCATGCATTAATTCAAATGAGCTCCGGAATAAGTAGTGGGCCGCTTTATTATGACAAGTGATATAAGACTAAGACATTCACTTCGGCGCAACCTCGGGATTTCCATTCTCATAACTATTTCTACCGTAGAAGGGCCTTTCCTTTTTCTCTTTACTCTGTCCTTGGGATGATTAATTGGGAGTGATTGTTAGAAAAGAGTTGAGTTAAGCAAATGTAAGAAGCTAAAAGGGTCTTTAGCGTTTGAAATGCCTACCAGATATAGTTGCTCAATGCTGCTGGTGTATCTCATGTCACATATGATGAAGAGAGGTTAAGAGCTACCTCGGACAATGCACGCAACTGTTCTAGATGTTACTGGATCTCCGTTAGGACACCTAAATATGTCGCACGGAGTGGAGTAGGACGTGGGGTAATCGAATCAACCATGGGTATAAAAGAATTGATGTTGCATTAACGATCGATGACGAAGAAGTTAAACTTGAGGTAGGACGGATGACATACTGAAGAGAGAAGATGGTATCTGCAATGTGGAGGCTTATATTAATCTTTACGCTGATTATTTTTCAGAGCCATGGATGACCCTGGACTGTTTTAATAAGATTTTCTTATTATAGGATGATTCGCGAGCCTTAAACTTGTTTAAACTAGATTGCAGTTTGGTGGCAGGGGATCCAACCAATGGCCAATTAGATTAGATACGCGGTTTTGCTCCCCGTTCAGCCCCGCTGATGGATGTAACTTTATTTGCTGGTTATCTGAGTGAACGCAGATCAGAGAATACACATGCCACAGAAAAGTCAAAGTTTCGTCCAATCAAAGGTGTTTGGCTCCCAGCTCAAGCCATCGTGCGACTTCAGCCTTTCCTACCTAAAGCACGATGACGAACATGCGTAAGACGCCCGATTTCTTGCAGATCAGCCTCATATAATTCATCCTCCTCACTCCACTCTTTTCCCATTCACATCTCTTTTTCACCACGCCTATGAAAAAAGCCGATTATACACAGTAAATGGCTGCCTTCTCCAACGAATCCATCTATTGCAACAACATCGCCAGCAATAGTACGACGCCACTACAATGCTGCAACCTCGATGACCAAAACAGTTCAACATGCCACAACATCTTCCAACCCCAATACGCAACGTTCGAATTTTGTAAGGATCCGGGTAACTGCATCAATGCTTGCAATAGATCAATCTACAGCTCTGCAGTGCAAAGCGAATTGATCCACGGGAATGGCTCAGCACCCATCCATCGATATTTGGCATGCGCCAATGTCCCAGCCATCGCCAGCTACTCATCGCAGAGACGTCTGAACAGGAACATTTCTTCCTGGGTGGACAGATACATTCCTTCAAATGTCACCGACCAAGATTTGATGGAAGTTACGAATACTGTCACTGATTGCTTGACGCAAACTTGCAAGAGAGCAAGAAACAGCTCTGAATGCCGCTTTCACTGTTCGGCTGCCAATCTCCTCACTTCAGGCACAACTCCAAATATACAGGGACTCCATGAATGCTTGGATGATTTGTGTACGGGCGGATACGGATCCCTGCCTTTCGCCGATGCGGATGTCATTGGTATTGGGGTAAGTATACCTAGGAACCTGCTAGATGAAAGTGGCTCACCATACTACCAGGTCTTTGCATCATACATCATGCAGTGCATGTTCGTAATTCTCTTATTCTTTGGATTGATGCTCCAAAGAAGAAGATTCAAAAGGTGGCGGGAGCCATCACCAGAACCGCAGCCAGAAGGACCAGACTCGACAACGGAACCCAAAGTCAAACCCGACGCAATAACCACCGAGACGCCAAGAACAAGGAACCTGTCAGAAAATCCATACATAAAATTTCTCTCCGAATTCCACAAATCGCAATGCTATTTCAGCATCACTCTTCAAATCGCTTCCCTTGCCTACGGCATCTTCGAACCAGACATGCTCTTGACGTTCATGCTCACGCCCATCGCGACAAACGGAGTCATGCCGGTTGTATTTGCGTACCTTCTGCTCTATCGCTATGGTCAAGCTACAATCTATGTTACGCTGTTAACTTTGACATGCTGGGCCCTATCCTCGATCGTCTACTGGGTTCTCTATTCCCACATGATCGCCATCAACACAGACAACACGGAACATGAGAACTTAAAAACACGAGCTTATCAGCAATACATGTTCAAATTGACCGCGATTCCGGCTTGTGGGGGTAACTCAGCGCTTGCTGTGTGCGAGAACTCCTTATTCACCAACTTTACACCCGTAAATCAAGCATCCCGACGCCTACGCGTTCTCACACCAATTATATGGGCCTATGCAACATTCTGCCTGCTTATCCTGCTAGGACTTCAGCTCCTCAAAGGCTTCCGTAAGATAAGCGGTCACTACACGATTCTCAAACCCTCCAGAGAATCAGAACAGGAGACTCAAAACGGACATCAAACCCATATCGAAGCTCAAACCCATTCCAAACCTCCTAAACACAATTTCTCTTTTGGATCTCTTCCGACATCCACCGCCCTTTACTACCTATCAATCATCTGCTTCCTCGCCGGCATCGGCATGCAACTCTCCCTCCTCGCAATCGGAACCTCGCTAAAACTGATGGACAGGAATAATTGGAGCTTCGGTCAGATTGTGGCGGTGACGATATGGATACCTCCCTTGTTAGCCTACTTAGATGACGAAGTGCGGTGGTGGAAAGAAAAGCGGGGAGAGGGTGTAAGGAAATCATGAATGATTGGCTAGGAAGTATTGAATTACCTGGGAAATTGTAAGATTTATACTCCGTATTGTATGAAGTTTGACAAATCACGACTTCATGAATAACGATGACGATTCATTTGAGGGTTCTACACCTATCTTGTTATTCTTCTTTGACGTACCGAGCACGTGCTATTCACGTGCTTTTTCTCACCGCTTCGACTATATAAACCCCCGACATCCCCCGGCTTCTGAACTTTTTTTCTACACTTTTTCTCCACACTCTCTGTGGGAATGAGATCTTTAAGAATTTTCTCTCCTGACTACACAAAGACAGAATGGTGTCATCACTAACATGATCATAGCAACATGGTTCTTTTCTTTCCTCAAAGACCAGAGTTCAGTCTTGATATGGGGGGTTAGGGGTTAATGGAAGGAGAAGTAGATAGCGAATGTGGTTCTTGGAATACAACAAAGTTGCAACCACCAAATGGAGGGTGTGGGTTGGGGCGGGGTGGATCGATTTTGGGTGTTGAGGAATATATATACCGCAACGTCGCACCATTCAATGGGTGTGTGTGTGTGTGTGTATCCTTTTGTTCATTAAACGATCACGATACCGGGAATGTGGTGGAGTTGTATGGTGACTCTGACTCGAAACTATAGAAGGAGAGGATAATGTCTTGTGTGAGAGTCTGCTGTTCTGACAAGATGGCTTGTGCATGGTCGTGTACAAGACCATTGGCATGACTGTGCTTGAACGTCGGGGAGTGCTTGGGTGTTGGGTGCAAAGTATCTCTATCTATCACTGCACACCTGCTTTCGATATGGTGGAACGAAAATGGAATACCCTCAATACATCTTCAGCATTATCTTGATGATCTCCTTGATATGGTTCAGTATACAGAAGTGGGTGGAAGAACTTATGTTCTCTTTTTCCACCGACCATCAGGGTTATGCAGCATGGGTTGGACTGTCTACAAAGACATCATGAGAAATGATATCTGCATGGTGATGTGGGAGAGAGAGAGAAAGAGAGAGAGAGAGGTGTTCACTTCGGGATATCAAACACAATTCATTCCCCGACTGTCGCTACTAAATATGCTTCTTCTACACTCCACAACACCTACACCTATGTTGCTCGTGGAAATTACTAAAAACATTAAACTGGTAATAACTTGGAGGGGTGAAGGGCTATGGAGTCTTGTTCCAGAGCTAACCAACTTAAACAGCGACGGGCCTCTCTGAATGAGAGAACGAATTTGCTTCGGGTCTCTGGAAATGAGTCTATCTTCAGTGCATTATCACTGTATGGGATCTGAGAATTTTAACATCTCACTATGGATAATGGAATCTGGGTTGAGATTGATGGGTGGAGATGTGGTAGATTTGGTTTTCTAATTGGTATTAACTGAAGGGTGAAGAATGGGTGGATGGCGGCATTGATGGGTGGATACGTGATGGGGCTTGGTTTGTTATCTGGTATTTACAATAGCACAAAACTGGTTCGATGGGGGTAGCGATGATATTGATGATGATCTTCAGTAGTAAGGGTTTATGGTTTTATACGGCAGTGATGGAAATGAAGTATACACGTGTTTGGTTTTCTGAATTCAGAGTCACCGCTTCTTTGGCCATTATGTCATCACCCCTCCCTCACTGGGTTATAAAACCCTCTCTCTCTTCGCTCTTGGGAATTTTTCTTTCTTCTTCACTACACACATCTGGTTGGGATTTGAGAAAGTACCTGCTATGATCTTTGATGGGAACCTTTCTTTTCTTCGCTAAAGACATCTGTTTGGTAATTGAGAGTTGGTCAAACAGTGTTCAAATGGATACTGGAGGCATGTAATGGGGTGGTGGATTTCTTCGAAAAGGCGTTCGATCTATTGCATGGCGTGGTGTCTGGAATCAACGCATGGTAAAACGGCTCTATAATGCACAGGCAGAATCCATGGTCTCAGGTTCAGAGGAACTCATTAAACACCATAAACGAACTAGATATCGCGAAATGGTTGGATTGGACCGGTTTCTACAAATGGGAAAGCAAGAAGAAGTAATGTCCTGGACTCTGGTTTCTCCTGCATGAAGACGAAAGCAGTTCGTTACCGTGTGTGCATGGCTGCTGTCCTTTTGGTATCCATGGAAATAGAAAGTGAAGAGAAGACAGAAGAGGTTCTAAAAGCGGAAGTCCAACACGCACATGTGCCCAAAGAATGGTGGACCAAATTGATATGTTGGGGTTCGGTATCCAGATGATGAAATGATATATGGTGGTTTTCGGAACTTGAACCCGAACAGAAACATGTGTTAGGTGAGGATGTAATTGGGACGATCGCTAAGAAATGGAAGCGGGTGGAATGGTCCTTTGGGTATTTTGTGGTGGGTGATGGACTGGCAGTGATGATAAGGATCTTCAGTGAAGTGGGAAGATGAACGTGCTCAGTGGAGTTTTCTATTCTCTGTTCTATACATTGAAAGAAACATGCCACTTTCGATTACCTGAGCATTACGTCGATCAAACGAACTCCTTTGTATCATCAAGTTTTGAACATCAACATAAGCACCCAAGTAAAGTCACATGATCCCCTCTTTCTCACCGCCGTCATGAATATAAAAACCCTTCTTCCCCCAGACCCAAACTCTTTCTCCACTACACTCCTTGGGAAACATACACGTCTAACGAGCGAAGATCCACAACTATGGAACCCGCATTACCAAGCTTTTATGCTTGTAAAGGGCTTTGGTGGGCCATACAGACTTAACGTCACATATGGACTCCCTTCATGTGTGGTTGTTTTCCTGGCGGTTAATTGACTATTCAGTTGCCGAACAGCAATCACATGGATAGATGTCGGTGTTGGACTACCTTAGTTGAGTACAAGGCCGCCTCAACATATCGATTATGTTCGGACAAGTTTGCTTTCCAATTATCGCATGGTTGAGAGGGAATCAGGAGGTGAAAGAGAAGGAGATAATGGAGCTGGTGACGATAGGATACTTAAGTAGACCAGTTCTCGACCAAATGAAAGAAACACTCGTTTGGCGCACTGCATTTCATACAGCGATCAAAATGTCTCATCATGTATGATGTTGCAGCCATTTCAAGGGCTTTTACAAAGTTGGTGCGGTTTGACACGATAGTAGTGATGATGAAGATCATCGAGTTAAGGGGATGAAGAGCATGTATTTGTATTCTTCTTTACTTATATCACTCACTCTCTTCTTCATCTACCCTCTTGAATTAATCCCCCTTCCAAGTATGATCACTAAAATTAAACACAGGGCCTGATATCAATTACAAAGTAGAACCAGGCACAGATGCCCAAAGACAGTAATCATGTGATAACACGTGCTGCAGCTTCCGCTACCGAAGTATAAAATCCACCTTCTCCCAAGCATAATCCTTCCTTTACTCACCACCACAAATGTATCTAGGAAGTACAAAACATACCCTGTTCCCAAAGCATGGTGCCTTTCCACCACCGAAGGGAATCTCACGAACTTGATGTCAACGAAGATAGCCAGCACAATTGGAATATAAGCTGACACTTAGGTTTTGCTTCAGCTCTTCCAAAACCATGATGCATGTTTCTTCTGGGACTTCTACTCTCCCTGATACGCAATTGACTGGGTATCCGGAAACAAGACATGTCTCCCTATGGGAGTTGTTTCTCACTTCTCATTCAGGAGCGCCAAAGATGCCGGGTGTGAGGATGAAGATCATGGTGAAGATAAGCATCACTATCATGAGAAGGAGACAAAGAGCACTGATAAGTTCTTCACGTATTCCATCACAGGTACCTTCCCCTTACCTCTTATCACGTGCCCACCTCATTTCCCCACCTCGCCGCAAGTATAAAATCCACTTCCTCCCCACCAACTTGACTTCTTTCTCCACACATACACACCTGGAAGGAATTGGCTTCAAACTGCAAATCAAACGCTCCCGCTCTTCAATGTGGTTTGGAAAAAAAACCCATGTCAAATGGCTGGATGGTGTAAACCTTGGAAATCATGATCAATCATGGCTTTCTTGGTGGGGAAAGCACACACCGAAACGACCAAGCGCATGCTTGTTTGCTTGGGGGAAATGCCATCGGGCCTGTCAATTCACCAAATCAAATCTATCTTAAATGACTCGGTTCGGGAGAAGTGGTTCCGTCATTACAAACATACAGTACCAGGACCTAAGTCTGATTACATGTTAAACTCTGTATGCCGACGAATGTTATGCTCTGTTCTGAACGTTGGGGGGATAATAATGTTGGAGTGGAATATGTAAGGTTAGTGATGATGGTAGGCATTATCTCTTTGTGGTGGTGATGATCATTACCATCACTGACTAGTTACGGAGTCCATCATCACTGCCTTCACAGTCATCCTTCTCCCATCATATTCTCTCAAGGTTCATGTCCATGCATGTAGTTGTGCTGTAGCAATTTTGCTACCTTATTCTCATCAGTTCGTATCAATCAACATCGTGAACTCTACAAAGAGGTTCATCCTTTCTTGACTCGACTATCTTCTATCCCCACCATATATTCCAACTTTAACCGAGTTGTGATATGATGTGATCGACTTGCTATCATTGGATGAAACATGGTTTCTTGATATACTGATAATCCATTCGTCAAAGTGGCGCGGAACCCAGCACATGGAATCGACTCAAGTCCCTTTCCAATCATCAACAAGAAGGTCAGAGACATCGAGCTCGGCTTCATAGAATGGCCAATATCTGCATGTTGATCTCCATGCTGGTGTTGTTGCTGTACTTGCTGAACCTGATATCCGGAACTCCCAGTAAAATCTCCATAGAGTGACTCGTCGTCTGTAATTGAGTTGACTATATTATCGTCATCGTCCAAATCCTCATCCTCCATGATCGGTATATGTGAATAAGTCAGGAAGGAAACATCACTGTACCCCGAGATCATATCAGATAGTCCACCCATTGATGGTAATCCAAGATCATTTATGCGAAGGATCTCCAGTTTCAGACTACCCTCCCCAATCCCAGCATGAGTTCGAGCGTAGTTTTGGTTGATATCTAAACCCCATGATCGTGTGTGTAGAGGGAAAAGGAAAATAAAAGAAAAGAAGAAAGAGACTCCAAAGTCAGGTTTATATACCAACAGTCCACACCGCTAGAACCCTATCACATGGAAAACGCTGACTAAGCCCCCTTATCCTGGGATATAAAAACCCCTCTTCCTCCCACTTCTTTTCTCCACACACACAACAACTTTTGGGTATCACTTCGTTGAACCAGAAACATTGACGTACCATGTTGGAGGGGTACAGCTGTGTCCAAAGGCAATAATTATGCCAATGTATGGAGTCGGGTGGGGACTTCGCGGAACACATTATCGAGAGCATTACACAACATGTGTTCTTTGGAGAACTCTGGAGAAAGCCTGTGGCAGATGATCAACTAGAAATCAGCGCCAACCTCATGCGTCCCTTGTACATCAAGCCCCTCAGCATCATGATGGAGGATCAGTCCGCATACCATGATTATTCCCCTAATATGGGAAGGAAACTCAGACCACAAACAGACAGCGACCATTATGAATGTGTGCAGTCTGAGAAGTAAAGATGCTCAAATACCATGAGAACAAACCTTCCGAATGAGCGTAGCAAAAAACTGGCGAGTCCCACACTATATGTGGTGGTTGGCTTGGTTGTGAAAAGATGTTCTAGTAGAAACACAAAGCTCAAAATGTCGTTTCGTCTTCAAAACGATGTGTCAGATAACGGAGATATCGGAAAATCCAATACCAGTCGTAGAAATGTGCTGGAAGAAGTAGAACAAGAACATCAATATGTTCTTGGTTGAGCATCCAAGCCTAGAGCACCGTGTGTGTGCGGCCTTGGTGGTATACATGGGCATAAAAAAAATAAAGAAAACGAGAAAGCCCTTATGGAGCAACGGTGAGCGATAAAACAGCTACTATCCAACAGATGGAAGAGGAGAACACCACCGCCGCCGCCATCGACATCAATATGAAACCTCAACATAAACATCAACAAGGCCGTATACTTCGCCTTATGTCGCTCAATCAAACTTTTCGTTAATTACACATCAAATCGCCCGACGTAAGCGATACCTTTTCCTCCCCTTCCAACAACCATGATGATGAAAGTCATCAACACTGACTGATAATCGTCATTATTAACACTTACCAGTAATCCTCCTCATCATCACCAACTCCCAATCTTCGACACAACCAAAACACCTCATGACCAACTCACTCATGAGTTTACCAACTCTCCCACCCACCTCCCACCGCCATTCTATCCAACCCAAACCATCTCCAATTCCAGTTCCCGTATCCATAACACAGTTATCAACCATACAATCACCACCCCTACCACCCCTACCACCTCTCTTAATTAATTAATGAAGCTCACCTTCATCACTTCTCCCCAACGCACATCCCACAAACCCATATCCCCAAACCACCCAACACCACACCCACATGGAGATCCTTCTCGCGAGTAGACTGGATCGATATGGATCCATATCCGAACTGTTCACCCCATTCCTTCAAACCCACCCATCGTAACGCCCGTTGTCCTCTCTTAACCATCCTCCACACCCCCACATGCAAAAATACCAAAGAGACTTTCCCATCATCGATGCCATCATGCTCAATTATTAACCACTCCCAACCAGCCCCCGGGCTCATTTGACGTATTGCTGCCAATGTTCATTCTAATCCACTCCACTCCACCCAACCATGTGTTGAGATCTGACTTGCTTATAATCCCACCCACATGTATGGCCATATATCCATTCTATTCCAGAACCACATCTCCCATCGTGAACTTCCTCCACGGTCCGTGATCAATCCAGAGCATGATGTCGTAGAGAGCAAATGTCGAACTCCCACTCCCACCCCAGCTCCAAACATGAATATGAGTTCAGTAGCTTTTAGAGATTCCACACTCCCATCCCAACCCAACATCAGTCTTGATTCTTATTTACTTTATTCCCAAGCACCCAAGCCAAGCCAAACACATTTGGTTGTTCGAAGCCCTACACCCACACACACCTCCATCAATCTCTTTCAGATACTCATATTCATCAATCTATCCTCTTTTTCCTCTTTTCAACTCCACAAGACCCATCGACCAGTGCCATAATCGGTCTCCACACCACATCCCAAACCCACCTCCCCCTCCGCCCCTTCCCCCAAGAAACCCCATAGCTAGTTCTCTGACCTTGAATGGAACAATCCCACCCACCACACCACATCATTTGCAGCTCATTAAATTGTTTAGAGAAGACATACGTCCAAATATTCACGCCTCTAGACATAAGATTTTATGCTAGTTCTCTATTAACATAGGAGCCAGTGTTGCAGAGATGTAGCAAACCCCAACAGTGTAGTGAAGAAAAAGAAAAGAAAAAAAAAGAGGGAGAGAAGGTAGAAACAATGAGGTTTATATACCCAAGAAACTGTCTTAGGGGGTCTGTGCGTAAGTCGGTCGGTTAGTAACATGTCGCACGTGAATGAATGGAAGCGGTGGGGAAACCTTGTAAGATAGCGATAAGCAGATACCGACATTCCACACTCAAGACAAACAAAAGCACATGAAAAAGCAACTCTCAAAATCACCAAGGGGCAAAGAACCCTGATGTCCAATTCGCAATAACCTTCCTCCATCCATGGTATATACAGATCCACCTAACCGACCCCCAACCGATTCTCCCCATGAGAAGGAATCAAAACCAAACAAACTCAAACCACCAATCTCACTTTTCTGTAACCAGACCAAACTACCAAACCTTCCTCTCCAAAGACAAACTTAGAAACCATGAATGTTAAGAAAACTTGGCCTCCAGCACAACCACAACGACGTATAGCCTAAGAATATCCTCGGAAAGAGTTAGTCTAAAAGATGCACACAATCCAATTAATTATTCTCCCGCAAAGGTATCGGATATCAAGGTCGAGAGGTATGGCTGGAAGTGGGTATAGAACGAAAAGAAGAGCACAGAAAAAGGAAGAAACCGCCGCAACAGCAGAAGGCAATACGAAAAAAATCCAGCGGATTCTCCATCCCCGGGGTATATCCGACAGCGCTTGCGTTCAACGGGTTCCAAAAGAAAAGGAAGAAAGAGGTTCCTGGGACCCAGATGTACGGAAAGAGTTCCAAGACTCGAAGAGTTCAAAACTCGGACTCGAAGTCTGGAGTCGAATGTAGTTCGTCCATGGGACGATAAGGAGAGTGATTGCGTGTTCGCAGAATACGATTAAACAATAGAAAAAGCCGCCCATCCGCCATCAAGAGTAGTCGTGATAAAGTAAAAGCGAGTGGAAGTGGAGTCTGTGTGTCTGTGTGTGTGTGTGTGTGTGTGCCCGTGTGTGGTGTGGAGTATGTAGAGAGTGTGTGCGGATGTCTGCGGCCGGATTAAAATTTACGTTCGGAAAGGTACGATAATCGATCGTTGCAAACTGGGGTATCAAACGCAATTCGTCAAGCTAAAACGCAGACGGACGGAAAAGCGATGTGAATGCAAACAACGCGGGGTCGGACTTCAAGGTCCAGAATGAAATCCAATCCAAAACGAAGCGCGGAGCAAACGGGAAAAGAGAAGCAATGCCGACATGAAACGCCATCATCGTACCAACGTAACCTAAGAAAGACTACGGAGAAAGCGGAGAAAAGGTTGAGAAGTCGTATGATTATTGATTAGCATAGCATCGCTGGAATATGCAAAAAAGCGTCAATGAGTCTAGGGTATGAGTCGTGAATCAAGGGCTTGGAGGTGCCTCCGTACTGTCTCCTTCTATCGTCTTCCGCCAATGCTGTGGCATACACACGCATACAAGCGGGAAAGCCTTGATTTCGCTCTCGCCAACTGCTGACCTCCTCGTTGCGTTGCTGACACCAGAGTCGCGCTGTATACTCCTTCTTGCTTCCCACTGTTCTGCTGTTTCTGATAATTTCACACCCGTGGCCCAACCGTCATCCCAGATACCGACAACCTTGAGCATATCACCGCGCTCAAGTCCCCATTCGTCATTGGCACGCGGTTGGTAAGCCCACAGCGTGGCAACCGTGTCGTTGGGGTGGATTTCGTCCTGGGAATAGTAATCCTTGAAGAACCCAAGTTGCTCCGATTGTCCGGATGCAATCCCTTCGGGGCTCGATAGATTTCGATCGTGGTTGGAGCCCGACATGGGTGAGGAGTATTGGTCGTGGCTACCAAGAGCGGAACCACTGGAAAGGGAGCCGTTACGTTTCGGTAGGGGTCCGGCGAGATGTCCACCGTGCGCTGATACTGGTGAATCGTAGGTATCTGAAGAAGATTGGTAACCTCCTAATGTACCGCCGCCATTGCGAGAACTGTGACGCGCTGAAGAACTCGATGCTTCCAACGCAGACATGCGCGCAACACGTGCTCCGGGCAGGATCGGGGGTGGACCTTGGGCTCCATCGGTATAGCTCATGGCGGTTTGAGGGGGATTTCCTTGGCGAGTGGGAGACGGCGTGTTCAAGATACTGCCGGCTTGACTCTGCTTTCTTCTCCGCGCCCAAACGCAGCAGAAAATGACACCCGCAAGAATGATAGCAGCTCCGACAACCGAACCTACAACGATCCCTGCAATTGCACCCCCGCTGAGACCTCCAGAAGCGGCACCATCGGTCGGTTGAGACGTTGAGGTAGACGAGGGAAATAACGGCGGCATTGACGTGGTCGTAGGGAGTTGTACATTTTCGCAACGCTCCTCCACATTCGCATTGACGCAACAGGAATCGGTCGAGTTCGGAGAGCTTGCTCCGCAGTAAGAACAGAGGCCCTGCAAGTTAGACTGGTAGCCGCAGTCGTTTGGTTCGTTATCGGCGCCAGTGATACACGACGGGCTGAGGGCCTGCTTGGGTAGTGAACAAGTAACAAAGTCTGAGCGAATTAGATCCAGGGAACCATTTCCTGGAGTGCCGCACAGCTCCGGGCTGGAGGTGATTTCTTGTTCGCTGATCGCGAAATCGGCCTGGATCTGGATCAACAAGAGTTTCAATAAAGTTTGGGTACACCTGAAACACGTACACAGGAATCGGCACACAGCGATCTTGTATCGTTGTTCGAAGAGGACGCGCAAGCGTCGAGGGATTGCTGAACAAGAGTATTACACAGTACGGTCGTCGAGTATCGAGCATATAGGGCGGTGGTATTGGTAAGATTAAGGCTTGAACAGCCTATGCGGTCTTGATATCTGGGCCCGAGTTAATGGGTTGCAAGGAGGTGTCGCGTTCGCTAAGCCTACTGTGATTTTACATAATCGCTAGCAACGTATTGCTGTAACCGCTCGTCGAAGGAATTGACATCGGAGACGAAGGAGAGGAATGGGCTACACGGAAAGGTCAGTTACATGAAATCCGAGGTGGGTGGGTCGGGGGAATCCCACTATGAATTAGATAGACTGGTCGAGATGGAGGAGGAATTGAACGCAGGGCAGGCCGTGGAACCGGACAGCGAGATACATTCCTGAGCCATTGTGACAGGCACGGCTGCAGCGAGGACCGCAAGGGCGAAAGCAGCTTTGGCGGAGCTTTGCGTTCGTCGCTGGGGTCGAGTATCGGGGTGTTGACGGCGAGCTCGCGACGAGCAATTGACGCTGGCTGGGACCTCCATGACTTGCCGGCGGGCGCAGTCTTAAGGTATGCTGTCCACGATGGTCGGATGCAGGGCAATGGGGTGGTGTAGCAGTGGTGGGCAGGCCGCAGGAAGCTGTTGGTCTTGGGGTCCAAAGGTCGGCCTATAGTATAGACACAAGTCTCACGTCTCCATCCGGCTGGGGAACACGATCGGCGGGCAAGAAAGCAAGCAGAAACCAATTAAAAAAGAAGCACAAAGAGCCCGCGGACGAGGCCGAGTTGAAGGGGCAGCGGAGAAGAAGAAGAAGACGAAGAAGCAGACGAAGAAGAAGCGAAGGCGGCAGACGCAGAGTCCGGGCAGTGAATAAAGAGCGACTGGGTGAGAGGGACTCTGGGGCTGGAGAGAGACGAGACGCGAGAGGGAAGCAGCAATCCGGGTGGACGACAGGCGACGGCGAGAGGAAGGAGAGTCGAGAAGGGCAGCAGCAGCATCCCGGCAGCAACCAGCGACAGCAGCAGCAGCACCCGTGGACCACGCACCACTCGCGACTGGCATTGGCAGGCACCGCAGCACCGCCTGCGCTCTTCAGGGCTCCCTCCCCGCCAAGCGCTGCATGGTCCAGGGTGGCTGCCGCAAATTGGACTGAGGGCAAGCCACTCTGAGAAGCGAGGCCGGCTCCCCATTGGCCCGGCCTGCTGACTATCTGGGCGCAAGCGAACGTCCATCGTCCAAGGGAAATGAAGGCGGGCTAATTCTGTCACTTCAGGCACTCCCGCCAGACCTTCCCTGCTGTTTCAAGCCCTTTCCTTTCCTTAGCTGCGCCATTCTGCCATCGCGATTCACGATGCGGCGTGTTTTACATCCATCACTCCCTATCCTCCTCTCGTTCATCTCTCATGCAACAACAACAACAACAACAACAACAACAACTACTACTACTACTACTACTACTACTACTACTACCACTACTCTTAGCTACAGCAAACAACAACACCACCACCAAATTACCCCACCTCACTCACCCGTCTCTGCATACCACCTACATATGCCGGTTGTATGTTACGTCCCTCGCAACCACTCACATCCAGCTAAACACATTGCCGGTCCGCTGCACCTGCATGACACGAACAGGGTCCTTACTCGAATCCATTCAGCCTCTGTTAACATGCTCCCTACACGGCAACTATCGGGAAAATCTCTGCAAAGAAAAAAAAGATAGAGGGAAAATAAAAACTAGTCTAACTTTAGTTTATCGCTTCGCATTGCGTGATGAGCATTTCAAGACATTTTGTTGTGGTAGACAGGCAAGCATATCGAGGTAAGGGTTTTCGAAGGTTGCTTTGTAAAACACCAGCTGGGTACCTGGGTACTTTAATTGAACAGCCACAACATCACATCCGAAACCCAAGGCCCCCATAGTAAAAAGCAGTGATCGGCAACACCAAAAGCTTCTTCCATCTTCGCCCTTTCATTAAGCGTCGTAATCCAAGTTTCACAAGCGGACAATGTCCCGAACAAGAGCTGTAACCCCCTTGCTAAAACCTTACTTCTTCTTATCGTCCAAGGATTTGATTAAGCGACATGGGTGATTTACAGAGAATTCTCCGACATTGTGTTACACCTGTGGCTAAGCCTCTTATATATATCATCCGGGGTAGATGGATATAGTCTTCATAGCTTTTGCGTTTGAAATAACTCGCCTCCTCAATTGAGCAGCTAGAAGATGAGATTTGACGTGTGTATTATCAGAGCAAATGGGACCTTGAGACATGTCAAAGGACCTAGATAATTGAATTTTTGTACCCAAAACTACTAGTCTTACAGTCATCGAGGCAGGATATTTACCATCTTCTCCCTTCATTAAAGTCTCCACCACTCCTTTCCCTCTCCACCCTCTCGTCAAACTCTCGCTGTGCCTCCGACTTCGCCAACTCGCGCTCCTCATCCGTGGCGGAAAAGCTGAAAGAATCACCAAGCGTGGAACCTTCTTTCTGCGCCTGGGGTTTAGGTGGAGTCCTGGTATGAAGTTGTTCCGGATGATTGAATATTTTGTTTGCTCTATCTCTTCGAATACGCTCCCAGCTTGACATTGGTTGATTTTGATTTTGTTGTGTTTCCGCCTCGAAAGCCCCGCCTGTGGGAGATACATCATCCCAGACAGAAGGTGTCGTCTCCGGCTGTCTGTAGCTCGACTGACTGCGCGTGGTTGTACCTTGCCTCTCTTGCGACTCATATTGCGACTGATCTGACGTAGAGCTGGTGTTACTCCAGCTGTCCTGAATACTTGACCAGGAATCATTGCCAGCAGTCGGTGACATATCGTCATCATCATTCGCCGCCGCCGTACCACGACCGTAACTTGGAGCAGGTGTAGGCCGGACTGGGGCGGGCCGTTCAATCTTATGCGCACCTGCAGGTTGCTGAGCACGACGTTCTTTCAACTTCTCTCGTAACACGGTCTGGAAATCTTTAAGTTTCGGGTCCCTCTGCACGCCCACAGCAGCAAGAGCAGTGCCATAGTTTGCGGCTATAACCTGTCCAACAGCAAGTCCGAGCATGCTAAACGGTATGAATCTCAGAGTATGCCAAAGATTCCTAGCGACATGGCCTCGAAATACCCATAACTGGTCTGGATTGAACCATTGGGCTTGAGGTGTGTACCATGGAAAGCGGTACACCTGCCGCCCTTTATACCATTTCCATATGCCCGCCGAAAGACCCCCAACGGCCCCGTATGAAGTTATCGACTCAGATCTTGCAACATACCATCCCATGGTTTGAGCTTCGTCTCGAGTAAGCGGTCGCTCAATGAGCTCCATTGCGGTAAGTAGATACGTTCTGACGACCCTTGCTGTTTTATCGGCACTAAACCCAAGGACTGGACCAATTATGGGTACCGGCTTTGAAAGTTTGCTGTAGTCGATGCGGAGGAGGGCATTGTGGTAGTTAGACGGCGAGCCAGATGTCGAGTATGGGTTATCGTCGGAGGGGTATGGATCATCGTCGAACGAGTCCGAAGACGACGAGGCAGCATTTTCGAGGACCATCAGTGGTGTTTACGAGCTGCCTCGATGCAGCGCGTATGAGGTTCAAGTAGGTACCAGGTGGGAGGTAAGGTGCTGGGGCTCGATGGTGGTGGATGTTGAAAGCTTGTGGTGGAGATGAACTGACGTTAACGAACACCTGCCCACTGCGGATCCCTGCAAATGGAGTGGAGCTGGTCAAAGCTCCTTCATGACATGCATTCGATCGATCACCGCTCATGACATAAAAGATGGCCCAGATCTATACAAAATCATGTCGAATTAGATGAATATTTAATTATACATTTCATAGTGAAAGTAACAATTGTTCTTTTATATGAGCCAATGCTTCAAGTAATGCTACCCCTCATGAAGCCCCCTCATTCGCAACGTCTTTCCTCCTTAGAACCGCTACACCCTCAACATGTCCTGTCTGCGGGAAGAAATCAAAGCCTACCAAACTCTCGATCTCATAGGTCCCAATACCCGGTCCAAAACCACCATCAACCCCCTTCATTCCTCCAACTAGCACACCGACATCCCTAGCCTGTGTATGCACGTTACAGCTCACGTAGAGCACTCTCGCGGGGCTGAACCGAATCAATTGCCTCAAGAAGCTCTCGTCACAACCTTTCCGTGGAGGATCAATCACCACTACGGTCTCAGAGCCAGGAAAATCGATGGAGGCGAACAGGTTCGCAGCATCGGCGGCGATGAAGTCAGCGTGGGATGGGGGGAGCTTGTTGAGCTGAGCGTTATCTTTCGCTGATGCGATCGATGAGGAAGAGATGTCGATGCCGAGGGAACGTTTGAAGAGGGCAGAGAGGGTGATTGTAAAGAGACCGCTTCCAGAGTACGCATCGATGAGGTTTGTGATGTTGTGGGCATCCGGTGGCAGGATGCGTTCCCGGATGTATTGCGTGAAGGGGGTGAGAATGGAGTTGTTATTCTGGAAGAAGGAACCAGCAGGGTTGACGAAGACAAAGTCGTCAATATATTCGGTGGATTTGGAGTTGGGATCCGTGATGCAAGTTTTGGAGTGAATGAAATTTCCCCTGTCTTCGATTACGGCATCCTCGTTTTGTGGATCGTTAGATTGATTGGCTTGGAATTCTTCTTTTGGTATCCGAGTGGTATTCTCCCGTAGAAGTAATGTGGCTCCTTTGCTATACTTGGAGAGCTCGTCCTTGACTCGTTGCCGCTCCCTTTTCATGCCCTTTCTCACGGCTTCGGTACCGATAGGACAGTCTTCAATGTCCATAGTAATTCGTGTACCCTTCTTCATGAATCCAATGGGAGGTGCCTCCTTGAAGCTCCGTCTAATGCCGTTCCTACCGTCACTTCTCCTAGCATCAGGTGGTCCATCAAAATGCGGCGTTAGCTTGGTCCGATATCCATATTGCAGAGGCGATCCAATAGTATCTCCAATCGCAGGGATCAGTTCCGGTGGAAGGTCTGAGAAATGCTGATACGCCTTTTCGACGATGGTCTTTTTATGCGCCAGCTGGTACTGATACGGCAGCATTTGAAACTGACATCCAGAGCAAGTAGAGAAATAAGGACAATGGGCCATCGAATCATTTCTATGTGGTGACGGTTTGACAACCTTGACAAAATCAGCCAAAGAATAGGAGTGTTGCTCGAGATGTCTGAATGGTCTCGCAGTCACTGTATCCCCAGGTGCGGTGAACGGGACAACATAGACATGATTTGAATCAGGAGCCAACCCAAGTCCATCGCCCGTAGACGAGATTTCCTGGATCTGGACTTCGATTTCTGATAACCGTTCCGGGAGAGGTTTCTTTTCAGCAGTTTCTGAAGATCCGTCCGCCAACGTGACCTTTTTCAGTAATGCCTGAACATCTAATAAAAGCACCTCTTCGTTTGATCCCGTGGTCTTTAAAATCTGTTCAGCTCTTGACTTGTCGTTTTTGAATCTCTTGTTCTTGAATCGGTATGATCCACGCTCCTCATCGGGTCCTCTTTTCTTCATACCATTGCTCTCCACAGGCCCAACGTTAGCAGCGGAAGTCGCCATACTGAACCTAACAATATTTGGGGTCCGGAAAGAGAATTTCAGCGTCCTAACAGAACGCGCAAGAAACATGGAGGAGTAGGCGAAATACCATGCGCAACAAAAAATGCAAGGTCAAAAAAAGTTCCCCAGCTTACGTAACCCGAATTTTTCTGCTAACGATTCGACGATCATTCCGACCCTCCACCTCATCCCTCGAGCCCATTGAACCGCATCCCTATCAATTGGGTCCGCAGACCAAGTCAAAAAGCCCCAGCGACAAAGGGAATTGACGCAAAATGAGCGTCTGCCGCCCCTCGAGATGCCTGCTAAGCAAAGCCTCCACTAGCACCCCAAAACCAACCTCCACCGCATCCCACCCTCGACCCTTCCATAGCACCGCCGCCCGCCCAGCACGTCGAAGACCACACTACCCAAACATCAAGGCCTCCGATCTGAAGATTCTTGACGCTACCGCTGAATCAAGGTACCCCACCTACAAGACTAACGAGGAAGCCCTGCTGGCAAAGAAATACACCCCCTCTCAAATTGCGGCCATCAAAGCTGCCGAAGCAGCCATAGACCCCAAGGACCTCCTCCTACAAGGCAAAAGACGTGCCGACCCCTGGAAACTCCCCTACAACGATGACGACCTCGCCGAAGTCGACCCCGTGACGGATCACGCAAACAAAATCCACTACAGCAAACTGAAAGGCACCAAAGAATTCCGCGATGCTACCTTACCTGAGCGCGACGACGCAATCGCCCAAGTTGTAAATGAGCAGCTCGCAAAATTATACCCAGATGGTCTACCCTCACAGCCTATGAAGCCCGAGGATAAACAGGCATTCGACGAGCGTGTGGATGCAGCCTTGGTGCAAGCCGTCATGGACCCACGAGCCAGTTTCTACTCCGAAGACGACTCTGTCGCCAGTATCGCCGATCCCCGTCACTCCGTCGTTCTGCCCGAACTCCCACGCATCAACGACCCGCTCGTCAAACGCACCCGCAACATTTCCACAGAGATAGAAGAGGACCTGCGTCAAAAGCGACTACTACAATACTTCGGATGGGACAAGGACAAATTACGCGGCATCCGTGTCAAAACGTTAGTTTATAACCGCGTGACGAACCAAACTCGCATGGGCAAGATCCACTCTGATTACTACGTAACCATTGCTGGGAACGGGAACGGATTACTGGGTGTAGGCGAGGGCAAAGCCGTCGAGTCCAGCGAAGCTAGGCTCCGGTCTGTCATGTCTGCTATCAGGAACATGAAGGCTGTTCCTAGATACGAGAACCGCACTATTTACGGGGATCTGGAGAAAAAGGTTGGAGCTTCGGTAGTCCAGTTGATGGCTAGACCACCAGGTATATTTTTCCTTCACCTCATCAATTACATTGGAATACTAATATATTTCAACCACAGGCTTCGGTCTCCGCACGCAACATCTTATCTTCGAAATGGCCCGCGCAGCTGGCCTTCAGGACCTCGCTGCCCGCACCCCCCGCTCCCGCAACCCAATGAACGTCGTCAAAGCCACTTGGGAAGCATTGACATCTCAGAAACTCCCCGAGGATATCGCCATGGCAAGGGGTAAGAAGCTTATAGATGTAAGGAAGGTTTACTATGGAGGTAGTATCAATTAAGAAGGTTCGTAGTGCTGTACAATATTATGCGGGGAATGATGAAGTGCACGTATCTATGTACGATATGAGCGGTTGGGGTGGGAAGGCGGAAAGGAAGTTAGATGAATGAATGCATACTCGGCGTCTTAGATGTAATGTATGTTGTTGAGAAAGATTCGATGTGTAAATATAGCATCATGTCACATTACATATTCTACACGCTCCCATGTCACCATGGCCTGAAATTCCAAATTCCCATTTCACATTGAAATGATCCACTCGCTCTATCTTATTTTCTATCCCCTCCAATCCCAAAAACCCCAAAAACCCCTCCCCCCCACCAAAAAAAAAATCAAAGAAAAAGGGTATCAATGAACGCCCATCATCTCCCCTCTCCCCTACCCACACAGCCCGACTCTACCCCAAACTCTCCCCCCCAACACTCCCCTCCCCCCTACCCCCAGGCCCTTGCTCATCCTCATCCCCAAAAATCTGCTGATTAAGCACAATACTATAAACACTAGCCTTCAACAACGTAAACACGAGACTCGTCTTCCTTTCCAACCCCCTCAGCGCATCAAGGATCTCTGGGGAAGGCGTTTGTGCTAGGTCCGCTAGGATGGTTGACATCTGTTAGGTTTGTGGCGTTAGTTATGGGTGGGAGGAGGGATTGGGTTGGCGGGTTGATAGGTAGAGGGGATGGGAAAATAGAGGGGGAGGGGGGCTTAGGAGGGGAGGAGTGGTAATGGGGGTTTAGGAGGAGAGGGGGGAAGAAGGGAAGAGGATGAGACTCACATCATTCAAATTCCCAATCAACCTCGCATACTCATCCAACACCTCCTGCTCCAACGGCGTCAACGTCTCAACTCCCGCCGCCTGTTCATGATGGGAGAGCGATAGCGTAGGATCTTCAGTTGGTGAGGTGGACATTTTGTTTTCGGTTTAGTATAGTCCTCTCCGATCGTGAATGTTTCGTGGAATCAATGGTTGTGGTGGTGGACGTAGGGGAGAGAGGTGTATAATTGATAGAGCGAAGGTTTGTTTATCGAATCGTTCGGGATACCAGCGATCGCGGGGTGTAATTGTGAGGGAGTTGACGAAACATAAGTTTCTCGATCCGTGGGTAATGCTTAGTCGCGCACGTAATGGAGTCAATCCACTCAATCTCAGCTCGAAAAGAAGAAAAACTGTCCGTAGTTGTAGCTGTCCATAAAGTCAAGTCAACATCAAACATCAAACAATCCACGCACCCAACACGCGGGGCCCTGGTTCCGAGCCACCGCCGCCGAGAATCTTGGCAAAAAAGCTTAACACGTGATCACTCCATTCTATCCCCTATATTAATATAAAAACTTCAGTCATGTCATAGAAAAAAAATAAACATATATAATCCTATTGAAGTTTTACCAAGAACAATGCGCCATCTTTTATAATTCACTTGAAAAAAAGCAAGGAACAAGGTCTCCTCAAGCAAAGACCCCTACCCCTCTCTCAATTGCGGTCCAATCAACCTACGCATCGCAACCTGAAAAGGGATACGGTACACTAAACGAAGAAGAAGAAAACGCCCGTGATAGCAATTTACAAAAAAAGGTCAAGTTGGAATAGAAGAAAAACTTCTCTAACATTCCATTCCCCGTGAAAAAACGGGAAAAGAAGACGGACGTGGATGAGATTGATGATGCTGCTTTGCCAAAAAATAAAACCCGAACAAAATCCCTGTACCCATGCCATTTGAACAATGATTTCATCGAAGAAACACATAACGCCAGTGTTTCGCCAGTGAGAAAGGAGCGAATCAGGAATGCTTTTCCCGGACATGAAGGATGTAAAGGAACGATTGTTTCCAAAACGTTCCACGAAAGAAATGCAACCTCATCTTTTACCGATGAGAATGCGTGTGTTGAAGTTCGAGTTCCGTCGAACTCTGATGCATGTCCTGATCATCTCCCTCGTGATGAAGAGTGACACTGTTGAACTCTTCGAAAGGATCTGCAATTTCGTTCCCTGGGGTAGCTAAACCTGAGTCTAGGGGAACGCCCTTGACTTTACTAGAGCCGATATCCACGCTCTGGCTTTCTTTGACGTTACGGAAATTAGGTGTTTCAATTCCACGACCCTGGTGTGGAATGATTGGTGGTTTCATGTGACGCAGCAACGCCCACTGGGTTTGGCGGAAGAACGGATGCGTTTTCACGTCGGATGCGCCGGCTCTCGAACCAAGACGTCGGAGTTCGTCTTTGATAAGAAGCTTTCGGATGAGCGATTTGCAGAGGCTGGCCAGGTTAGCGAGGTCTCGGAGAATAACAAATGCATAGAACTTACTTCGAAACCGAAGGAGTACCCGAGCCTTCGGGAAAAGGTACGTCATCTCGCAAAATGTTTGCAAAGGTCGCGTTTCGATTCTTGCCCTTGAAAGGGGTCGTTCCGTAAAGCATCTCATAGATCAGAATGCCGAGCGTCCACCAATCTACCGCAGACGTGTGTCCGCAGCCTTTGATGACTTCGGGTGCGATGTACTCTTCCGTTCCGACGAACGAATTCGTCCTGAAATTCGCTATGCAGGATTTCGTATCTATGGTAGGGAGATTGCTAGACGACGCGCCATTCCGACCGACAATCATGGTTGGGCGACCTCCAGGATCCGACTGCTTAGACAAGTCAAAGTCTGATAACATGATGTGCCCAGATTGATGTAGCAGGATATCTATATACGTCAGTGGCTGAACGTCGCGAAATTGGTAGGAAACGTACTCTCAGGTTTCAGGTCTCGGTAGATGAAGCCCATGAGATGGAGGTACTCCAGAGCAGCTGTCACCTCGGCTGCGTAAAATCGAGCTGCATCTTCGTCGACGCATTTGTTGGGACGCGTTTGTAAAGCTGCGCAACTTAGCTTTGTCTCATCTCTACAACTTGGGGAGTATTACCTCGGAAAAATTCTCCACCACTGCAATACTCCATGCAAAGATAGAGATGGTCCTCGGACTGGAAAGAGTGATAGAGCGTGACGATGAACGGATGGTTGCTGGTAGCCAGAATTTCCTGCTCTGCTAATGCGCGCTTGATCTTATTTCGCTTGATCATCTCCTTCTTGCTCAATACTATGATCATATTAGTCAAAATCATCAGGAGGTTGATTTGTAAGACATACCCTTCATAGCATATAACCTGCTAGACTTCTTTTCGCGGACCAGATATACCTTCCCCACGTCTCCCTTGCCAATTAACTTGATTTTATCAAAGCTGCCCGGGCCTACTTCAACATTTCGTACCTTGATCGAATTCGAGCTGTAGGTTCTTCGGAAGGCGACCGAATTGCGGATTTGACCTGGCGAGGGAATGCCATTCTGTGTAGAAACGGGTAGTAAATGGCCATCTGCAGACTCTGCCGTTTCCACCATGCTCAACGTAGACGAATTTGCATGTTGTACCAGAGGTTCCTTGCCGAGCTCCGCAGTCTGCGGGCGTCCGTCTGATTTACTCGATGTAAAAAGTCCTTGTGCATTGGGGGCAGACGCAACACGACGCAATTTCCGAGCCAACTCCTCCTTTCCAGCCGTGGTAGCTTGGTCATTCGGCCCCGCGACCGGGGTGATTTTTGTGGTTGGAATTGGCGGGGTGTCTGGCGGTGATGGGGGCACGCTGCCTTCGTTGTGATGGCGAAGCGCGGGTGGGCCTTGGTGGATAAAGTACGGGTTAGCGTGTGCGGTGGGAGACATGCCCTCCTCCAGAGGGTTTCCTTCGCTGGCTACGGTTTGGGAGCGATTTCGCGTGATATGTGGCAAGAATCTCGACTGGCGGAAGCTGGACTTGGAGTCCGACTTGGACTGGTGGGAGCCATCGTCCGAGTGCTTGCGATCTTTGCTGTCACTGCTACCGCTGTTGATGCGGAAAAAGTTCTTGATCCGCTGCGAGACCTGGTTGTTGGACCCATTGACTTGCTTGTTGGACGATAAGGGCAGACCGGAGAATGTCCTCTTCTCCGAGGTCATGGTGGAGTGGGAGGAGGACGAGCTGAAGAGCTGCGTCATTGGGGGGGAGAAGGGAGCGGGTGGTGTAGTCGAGCGCCCGCAGGCGGATGATGGAGAGGTGAGAGCGTGGAGGATTGCTCAGCACGTCTGGAAACGAAACGAAGGGAAAACAGGGCTGATGCGGATGGTTTGTCAGAGCACCTAATCAGAGTGCCATGATGGTCTGAGCGGCAGACGGGCGTCGGTACGGTATGGGAGGAATCCGCCGTGGGTGCGAGACTGCTGCTGGGAGTGTTTGTGTACTTGGCGAGGGATGGACGAGGACGATGACGAAGGGCGGTTGGGAGGGAGATGGAGAATGGAGAAAGAATGTGAAGGCTGTCGAGCGTGTTGAAGATCGGTGGTCTGAAGATGTCACCCGCAGCCAGAGCCAGCAGCACAGCACCAGCAGCACAAGCAGCATGCAAGTGGCACAAGCAAGCCAGCACCAGCACCAGCACGAACACGGAGAAGAGGGCAGGCCGTAGTCGATTCGATGGAGACGGGGGCGCGGTCTGGGCGAGGAATGCCCGTCTGCCGTCGTCTCTGGCTGCTGCTCTGCGCCCAAATTCTGGCCTGCGATTGGCGGCCCAGCGAGGGAATGGGCGGGGAGGAGAGCTAGAACCCAGCCTGGAAGCTGCCGAGAAGCTTGCACCTCCATGTCCACCATGCACAAAATAACGGATAACGCTTCCTCGTCTTCGTTTTTCCTTTTCTATCAAGCAACATATCCATTCCGACGAAGACGATGAATAAGAACCAGAGCAAAAACAAGCGGCTTCATCATCAACCCCCGTCGTACAAGTGCAACGCCAAACCACCCGCGTCCTTGGGTGCATTGGTACATACATAGCATTCTGCATCAGTGGCACCCCAGGAACACCCATGGAAACGCCGCCAACTGTCGTGCACAGAACACCTGTAGAGAGGCACCTTACAATTATTATCTCACCACGGCATCGCCCCTATGTGGCTAACACGAAACGCGCCTGCGCCTCACCTACCTACAGCTCCCGAGGTCCAGTCCAGTCCTCGTACCCGTACCCAACTCCGTCCACCTGGGCATTCTTCCAAAAATCCAGAGACAGAAGAACCTCCCATCCGATCGCCGCCGCGCTCAATCCTAACAACGCCGGCATTCCCTCGGAAAACAGAAACAAAGCCACTAGCCAGCTATACTATCTCTCGGAAAAGAAAAAGAGTTAGATAGACGCTCTTTTAGTAGAAACGTAGACTGGATGCACTCACCTAAAACGTACTTGTACATGTACCAACAAATCCAAGGCTAACCACCGCTCCGGATGGATTTATCAGCAACCCTTTCCCCTTCCCATCCCGATCCGAGAGACCATCACATCACCGTCTAACCTCCAGCTAATTACTACACCAGCCACCAGCCACCCCCCGTAAAGTAATCCCCTCGTACTCCACCCCTGTATGTCATTGCCCTCCCATATCTGCATCATCATGCATTGTACCTGGCCTAACTCTCCCCTTGCCAAAAAATTATGTACATGAACTTAAGCCATCCCTGTCTCCTATTCTCACGCCTTCTTTTAAATTCAATTGCATTGCTTACGGGAGAGGCTGGTGATCTTGCTCCGCCACCTGTACCTAACATGTGGGTAATTATTTCTTGCGTCATCTATCGTGTTCCCAACCACATCATTTCATCATCCTCATCATCACAAACGATTCAAAACATTCACGATACATGCATTGCATTCAAACATGTTGGTTCCTGACGGATTTTGCTATTCTTATGTTGCTGCTATACAAGTCCTGTTCCGAAAACATAATACAATACTATACACATCGTATTGAGGTAAATGTATTTGGTCTGGAAAGGGGATGCCCTGATCAAATCATACAAAGGTGAATAAGCATGCTGAGCGTCCTAGGCCTATCCTGGTAGTATGATACCTTGTTGGATGCCAAACAGCTGCAAAGGGGCAACGGAATGACATTTGGAGTTTGTGTAGGGCAAAGAAAGACAAGAGAACAAAACATGGACGACCGGTCGTATTGACCTCCTTTTCCATCTTGTCCCTATCTCTCAGAATATTAGCCCCAGTGTTAACAGCCTCGTCGGTTGTCGTATATCCTCCGTAAGACATGGAAAAGAAAAACATAATGAAGTCGATAGGAAAATCCCCATGTCAATCATCGAACACTCTTCAAGACAACCTTTAAGTTTCCCAATGGCGGAGAATCGTACATCCTAAATCTGATGGGGTAAGGATGGCCGATTGCTCGATGCGACACTTTGGTGGACTTGGGTAAGACGTGATCGGCCGATAGGGTTATGACATGATGGATGAGTTGTTGTTCGATCACGAGGTCTGGAGGCCGCTCAGTGTTGCTCGTCCTTCTGGATGCCCTCGCGCTTCTGGTCACGCCTGTACTGCTTGATCTCCTCATTTTCGGCGTTCTTGATCATCTGGAAGCGATCGCGCCAGTTCTTCCTCCAGGTCTTCTTGTCTTCCGGTGACATCGACGCAGGATCTTCAGCCTTGGGCTTCCTAGCTTTGTTGGCTGCGCGCACAACCTTCGACGGAGAATGCTCTCCGGACTTCTTGGGGGACGACGAAGATTTGATGGACGAAGACTTGTTCTTGGATGCCTTGTTGGACGAGGACTTGAAGCAGGAGGCGGTGGCTTCTGTATTGACGAGTTCTTGATCGGTAGGCTCCTGGTGAATAGACTCTGGGCCAACGGAGTCTACGGTATTGGTAGCATTGCCGAACGGCGCCAGCTCTGCCAAATCATCCATTGCTCCGTCAAATCCAGAAGAGAACCTTTGATCAGGCGCCCGACCAGCCGCTTCGTGAGTCGCGCCGGCTTTGTAGACTTTTTGGCCCGGATAGTATCGTTGCTTAGAGACGGGCGTGACCTTGTTGCCAACCTGCTTTCCGGTGAACTCTCTGGGTGCGGTCATTTGAGAGTTGTCAGTTGTAGCCGGGGAGTTGCCTTCTTTCTTCTTACTATTAGTAGTCCGTTTGTGGTTGGTCGCCGCCCACAAACCACGCTGACGTACCGTTGGATCCTTTGGGGTTTCGTTGCCGTGAGGCAGCGCAATTGAGACTCCGCCTGGACTTCCGGCCCAGATGCTTCCCGTGGGGCTATATGCTGCCGTGGAACCTGGAAGGGTGCGGACGTTCTCTTGGTTAGTGGGGGGTGGATTAGTCATGCGGGCAGAGAACGACAATGAAATCGCAGAATCATGCGGTGAAGGGGAGACAAGGACACCACGAGACGAACCCTGGGAGTGAATGCTACCATCGGCGACCTCGTGACCCAAATTGCCTTCGACAAGAAGTACGCCAAGTCCTTCATAATATCCACGAATCACTTCTAGGTTATTCGGAAGCCCTTTGTGGGTCATGCCAGCCTGATAACCTTCCTGATAGGTAGATGGAGCATGGCTCGTTGAAGGTAGGGGCATCATGGACCAACCCTTTCCACCGCCTGTCGTTCCAGAGGCGGTTTCCTTTGACACGCCCACAATGTTTTCACCCGCGAGCGCTTGTGGCGTACCATTCCTGCTACCGGTACGAGACATCACTGGCTTGGGCCCAAATTCTTGATTCCATGAGGTTAGTTTCCTCATGGGCGAACCTTGCAATGATTGGCCCTTGGATTGCTCACCGCTACGAGACGCTGGGTTCCATGGACTATCGGGCCACTGCTTCTCGGGAGTAGCAGGAGCAGCGACATCTCCCTTGAAAAATTCCTTTGCGGTAGTCTGTGGGCCAGGTTTGGCTGGGGCCACGCGAGTAGAAGAGTGCTCATGGGTATTCGTGGGGAAAAAATCAGCGGTGGACACGCTCGACATGCTGGGCTTATGGTGAATCGACTTTTCCTCCTTTCTGGCCTTGGGAAGACTTTGCTTGTCCTTCGCGTCAAAAAGCCATGGACACTTGGCTTGGACCTCTTGATCTTCACCAGGCGAAGGGATAGGCGAGGGTGTCGGTGGTAGGAAAACGTCAACGCCTCCCAACTTCACCCTGGAATGGTTCTTTGGCGGCTCGTAAGTGGGGCTCTTGGGGTCTAGGGCAGAGCCTTGAAAACCACGTGCCCTGCTGTTATCTCGCGGATCCTTGATCTCTATGGCATGCGAGCGTCGCGACGGAGACGCCGAGTCCGTGGGAGGTTGCTTCGTATTCTCGCGGGAGAGTGCACGACCGACGTCACCGCTGCCCATGGTCGGTATTGTTTGGGCGAATTGGCCGCCAGCGACGGAGTTGTCACCAGCTGTGAAGACGCGGCCATCTCCAGAAAACTGGGTAGGATCCGTAGATGCCATGGCATTCCCTTGGTTCTGTGGATAGAAGAAAAGTGGCGGCATATATGGGTTGTTGGCCGCCATTCCCATTGCACCCAATGGAACTCCGAGAGGTGTGTACATTGGTTGGTTGAATGACTGTTGGAAAGGTTGGGGATACGGGGAAGGAACCGGGCCCAATCCAGGTGGAGGTGCCATCATAGGTGCCTGCGTGGTGCTCTTCTGCACATCTGCCTCAAGGGCTTTGATCTGCTTTCGCAGTGTATCGATTTCCACAATCAAGCATCGCTTTTGCTTGATGATCGCGCCGCGCCATTCGTCGTTCTGGTGGTTTGATTGCAACACTTCAGTCTGCTCGACAAGTTTAAGTTCCTTCGTCTTAAGAGCGTGTTCTTGTCTGGCCGCCTGGAGACTTGTACCTGGAGATACGACCGGGGCATTTGAACTAAGATTGGTCGTTGAAACGTTGCGGGAAGCCGGATACCCAAATGGGTTGACTTGATTGTGTGGCAGAGCCATGGCAGCGTCGCTGATGGGTTGCATCAATGGCTGCTGTTGAGCTCCGCTGGAGGAAAGGACATCATAACCAGGGATTTGCAGAAGCTGATTGTTTATATACAGACAGGGCTGACCGTTGGCGTTGTAGACGAACGTACTATTCGCTGCGAGTTTAGTCAACTCCGTAGGCTGCTGAGATGGAATCGCACTGGTGGGAGAGACACGGCTCGTTGCTCGCAGGCTATTGGGATAGCGAGAGCCGCCCAGAGGAGGCAGGTCGCTGGGGACAACCCGACCGCCAGCAGTGACGCGCATGCCTGGAGGACTGCCGTGCTCTTTGAGGAGCTTTTCTGCCTTACCTCTTTTGATCGATGGAGAGGGAGAAGGCTTTTTGTTGGCGATACTGGCGGACAGGGGCCTTGGAGCTTCTGGTCGCAGATTGGCGTCGGAATGAGCGCCGATCAAACAGGCTGACGCCGAAGGTCTGAGAACGTGCTCTAGAAGTGAATCACTGTTAGTACTCTACTTTTTCAAGGGGATAAAGGCGAAGTGACGTGGCGTAACCTTCCCTTGCACAAGTTGACTGGGCGTAATTGACTTGGAGGGCATGTCAAAAGTTGGTGTTGAGGAGGTGCAGGCGAAGGTGAGAGTGGACATGAGAGTGAAATAAACCCAATGCCAAGAAACGTGGAAAGGACTAGTGAGACTGAAAGCACCCTCAGGTGGCAACGAACCTTTAATGACATCCTCGTCCGCGAACTTATCAATGGATACTGCCGACTCCGAGACGGAATCTCGCAATGCGAGCAATTCCTCGACCTTGTAAGCCAGAGACATGTCCACTCAATAGGCCTTCCGTCTGTTCAAAGTGAGATGGAGCGGCTGCCGATGGACGACACTACGGGAATGAAAAAAGGACGTGACGATTGGGAATGGGATGGGATTCGAACAAGCAACGAAACGAGTGATGAAACTGATGCGAATATCCTAAGTAGTGATCAGCATTGGCCAGAATCCTAAGCAGCGCGGATTGGATGAAAGAGAGCGCAGGAGACAGGTGCAGGAACCTTACTCCAAAGCTGTTGGGGACTTGGTCAAATGAAGAACGAACGTGTAGCTATCCAAGAGCTTAGAGCGCAGCAATGGTGAAAGAAGACGGGTGCAAGAAGAAGATGGAAGACGAATGAGTGTTGGTTGGATGGAAGATGAGAGGGAGACCAAGCTGCGAGGAAGGATATTTGATCTGTATTGATGATATGCTCTTCCCCTGCAGGATGCATGGAGACCGGCGATGGAGGAAAGAGAGTCGGAAGGGAATGGGCAGTAAAGCAGATGAACGCTTGCCCTCGCGTCGGCCAAGGCTGAAGTTGAAGGCTGCCCCCGGCCTGTTCTCGATGCGGAAAGAGACGAGAGCGAGGGCCTCTGCGCCTCCACACCACCTCCAGGGCTAGACACCTAGACACGCCTTGGTACTACTAGCGAGTAGAGCTCGCTCACTGGACATCCACAACGACAGATAAATGACCACGAAAGAAGGGTTCGGGCTACCTCAGGCATCTGCCTGGTGTGTACTGCCATGCCTATCCTACCTACTTAACTGAGTGAGCATCGAGGATACCACCTTCAGAAAATGCACAGGTCTAGATGCACGTCATGGCCATTGATGGAGCACGCTGCACATAGTTGTGCTGATTAAGACAGAAAAGAGCATGTGGATGAGAAAGGAAAAGGTCACCATGGGATCCTAGGACATGGCCATGCCCAACGCCGGTCGCTATGCATTCACCTTTCGTAATTCTCGTAGTCACTCCCAACCATCACCCAGTAGCTTATCTACGAGTGCGCCTCGTTGATGGCGCTGGTGCCGACTCGAATGCATCGTCATCATCAGAGATCTCATCATCGCTCTGACCAGGGTTAGCTGCATGTTACGTTCTCCGCAAGGGCAATGTCATACCGGTTCTTGAATCTTCTTCCTACCACGCGAGGCCGGTTGACTGCGCTGACTCGATGCTTGCGAGAAGTTGAGCGTCGACTGCTTCGTAGCAGCCGCACGCCCGGGAGCTTTACGGACAGGCGATTTGGCACGGCTGGTTGTCTTTGCCGCGGGCTTCTTTGCCGTAGATCGTGATGGCTTCACGAATAGGGACTGGGATTCATCTTCCTCGTCATCGTCATCGTCAATCATGATGACGTCCTCGTCTTCTTCCTCCTCGTCTTCCGATTCTACAAAAACTTTTTTCTTGCCCCTGCCTCTCGTTGCAGGAGCCTTCTTTGGAGCCGCCTTTGAAGCTGTCTTTGGTGCCGCCTTTGGTGCCGCGGCCGCCTTGCGTGTAGTTGTAGCAGTTTTTCCTCGGCCACGAGCAGCTGACTTCTTTGGAGGAACGGAGCCAAATTCATCGTCCTCATCCTCGTTCTCCCCCTCTGAATGAACAAGCGCTGCCGGTTGATCAGCCCATTCGCCCTCCATCTCAGAGTCCCAATTATCAGGTTTTGGTTTTAATTTTCTCCTCCCCTGCTAGATGTCAGTGATCGTATCTTAATAACATGCATGGGTACCCTACATTTCGCCTCATTTGCCCAGTCTTGAAGAGTTCCTCTAGCTTGGACCTGTAGACTTCCATGGCTTCCGTGAGATCATCTTCTTTTAGCTCTTCATCGCCCAGCAAATGCTTGATTTGGCTCGACAGGCTCTCATCAACAAACATCTCCATGGCGTGTTTGTCGTCCTTGTCTACAAATAGGCTAACAGCATCACCGAAGGAATTCTGGGGCAGTATGGTAAGTGACTGGGCCGTGAGAAACTCTTTAACAAGCCTTTCCACTTTGACATTGTCGCTACTGAGCTGAGCGAGGACAGACTCTTCGGGCAATTCCGTTCCGTCTTCCCCTTTCTTACCTAGATTCTAATGAGCCTATGTTATTTGGTCAACCGGAAGGAGACTCACGCTTCGCCTTGGCTTTCTTGCGATAAAATTGGATGACATCGTTCACATTGGCCACTTTGCCGACAAACCGGTTAGAGAACCTCTGAGGGTTTTCGCAATCGAAATGGCCGTTGTCCGGAGCCGTGTACTCAACACGAAGGCGGATGAGGGGGAGCGGCGGTTCTACATCTTCGTCTTCATCGTCTTGTAGTTCTTTCCATTCGGAGTGTGCTTCTGCAATCATCTCCTCTACAATGCTTGATAGATATGTGCTAATTTTCGTCCGGTTATCATTGAGCTTCCAGATCTCAATCTTCTTCATTGCCTCTGCTTCCGCAAGGACAATTTCCCTCATAATGAAGGGACGAGGGGTCTTCAGCCTTATGGATTCGCTTTCAAAGTCTTTGCCCGTGATGCTAAGGATCGCAACATGCTTTGGGACCGCTTCGCCAGGCATCAGGGAGGTCGCTACTGAAGAACCTGGCTGCATCACATGGAAACCCATCTCGTGGTTCGCTCGAGGATCGATTAAACACTCATGTTCGTGGCCCCAGACAACGAGGTCAATGAAGTTGGGGAGGAAATTCTCAGGCAGATAGCTGGTCTCAGTATGCGCAAAACTTCAATGATGTTAGTATAAAGTGGAGGACAAGGGCAGGGGTCATGTAGGCATACTGATTCTGATGAACACTCATCAGGTTGAACCATTCGTCTTTCTGGGTGCCAGGCTGGAAGAATTTGACTTTTCCATCACGGAATGTACGGAACAATCGTTCATCTCTGACGTTGCTCATACCGTACAAGGCAAGCTTTGTGCCACCTTTCTGCAAAAGTACCGGCTTGATCGCAATGTTATCCGATTCCGGTGTTCGGCCGTAGTAATTGACCAGCCCAGATATTTGAAGCAAGTCCAGTGCTGCCAGGTGACCTTGCTTGAACTTGTCAGTAACAATGTCTTGCATTACGCATCCGCTCGCAACATACTCCAGACGGGTCATCATGATTTCCATGAATGGCAAAGACAGGGATTGCAACATTGATGTCAGGATCTTCGTAGTTCACGTAGTCAAAGATGCTGTTCCCAAGTTAGTCCTTGACTGGTCGTTGCGAGATTGGAGTTTGTTCAATACCCTTGAAAGTTCTCGCTAGCATCACTGAGCATTTCCAGCTCGCAAGGCTTATCCCCCAAACAGTTCATGCGCAGGGATCGCATAACCTGATACATGGACTTCCTGGAAGGCTTGTTCTCGTGGAACAGGTCTCCAGCATGTAGCACCATATCCACATCGTGTTCCTTCGCAAGGCACATCACTTCATGGAAGCTCTTCCAACTATCGTCGCCGCGAATCGCATCGCGCTCGTTATAGCCAACATGGCTGTCGGTCGCCACGAGAATCCGAATCGTATCCGCGTCTAGATTGCCATTGTTAGGAATTGTATTGTCTGTGGGATAGAGCCATTACCTCTCGGCGGAGCTCTTGCGGGAGCCATTTGGGCAATGCAGCTGGAGCTGGACTGAAGATTGCACGCAATAGGTGATGAGATTAAGAAAGTGGTTGTGAGAAGCTTTGCAGGCTTTGGCCTAGAGAAGCTATGCCCATGAGTGGCAAGGCAAACAAGTCACTATTTGAATGAATTCACGGTGTGACGCGCTGCAGCCTGAGCCAAGAGATCAGCCAACTCGCACTCACGTGACCGAGATTTTCCTGCGAATAGGTTCCGTGCAGCCTCAACCTCGCTCCGCAAAGCACCTCCGATAACCATAGCCAAAATGCACGCAACAAGGGCGCTTTGGTCGCGATCTGTCTGGAAAGGCATGTGCGCTTGCGATGATGATCAACGCATCAGCTAACCAATGTCAACAGGTCCAAATATCGTCCCGTATGTCGTTTGCGAACCTCGCCGAGTGTCTACTTACTCCCATTGACAATCAATCAGTCTCCCAATCGTGCGACCGAAGCCCGGTGATAAAATTATCCCAATTAAGACACAAGCACGCTCTGCGACTATCCTGCCGAACTTTGTCGGATTGAAGTTCCAGATCCACAATGGCATAAAATACATCGACGTGACCATCTCGGAGGACATGGTCGGTCATAAGCTAGGAGAGTTCTCAGTGTACGTCACCTTGGGATAAAGGGCATTTTGGGCGGCATGCCAACCGACATAAATGAAGGCTAACGGTCTGTTGTAGGACACGAAAGCCGTTCAAATTCCGACAGACGAAGAACAGATAATTGTCAGACACATCTGCAAATGGGAGTTTAGACATTGGTTGGGTGGAATTCTATGGCCTTCCTGTACTGCTATTGTACCATTACAACATCCCGCGTCAATGGGGGAATAAGTAACGTAAATGCTTGTGCATCTCTAATATGGTGAAATGTCGCCCAAGGCGGCATGAAATAATCTTACCACTAACGCCAAAATGATGAGACCGAGGTCGCTAGAGTGACGCTTGCCCTATAGACTGCTGTAGTCCCTGATGAAGCCAAGGCCACATCAGGTACGTGCCGTGACGTGTACCAGCGTCGAAGTAGTTTGGCGATTGAAAATATGAAAGTTCCGTAAAACGCGAGGCTCCAAAATTACATCATCGGTAGAACTCCCCTCTCTTGATATTCACACCGTATTCGCCAACGGCCATGCCCAAATCTTCCATGGTGAGAACAGTACGTCCTTGGCTACCACCTTGACCCCCGCCACCGTAGCCTGGTCTTTGGACACCAAGATTGACCCCCTTGCCTTGAGCACCTCCTTCTTTTCCAGCCTGCGCTCCGCTGGCTGCCGTGGTGCCTGGAGCTCCAACTCCCAACCCGGCCGCGGCTCCCAGGCCTCCCATAGGATTGTTACTGGTTGTGTTCGATGACCGGATTCTGGAGAATTGGTAGGCATCCGCCGCGATATCCGCGATGAACTTCTGGGTTGCTAGAGCGAGCAAACGTGCAAGATGCTGCGAGGTATGTGGTGGGGGCGGTAACCCGGCGAGGGTTAAATAGTAGTTCGTTACAGCATCCGGGATCTGTCCAGATAAAAATACAGTGTTAGCATGTGAGGAACCGGTTTAGATTTGGGAGCCATACAATAGGCGCATAATCATCCATCTTGCTCAGGAATTCCCGAAGCGTTGCATCCTTCTTTGCCGGTATGCGCGCCTCTAGAGACGGGCCCTCTTCTATACCGTTTGTCGCCGCGGGGTTTACATCGTTACCGCCATCGAGATTCATGGCATCCGCTTGCGTTGTGTTCTGGGTGTCAGCTTCGAGAGAAGCATCGAGCTCGTTGAGCTCCATGTTCGCATCGGTGGTGGATGATTGCGAGATGTTGTGGTCGGCCATTTCGCGCACGGTGTGGTTTCCGCAGGATTGGTAGTTGAAGGTGCTCGGTGACAGGGCGATGGGCAGGAAATGCAAATGTGATCTGTAAAAATAGGTGATTAGAAGACAATAGCAAGTACAATAGGTTTCAAGATGCTTGGCATACTTAGGGTCAAGGTAACCGTAGGGCGAACTAATCGCTGAGAAGTCGGGCCGATTTGGTCCCGGTTGCAAGGATGTCGCAGCGCTCAGGAACGGCGAGTGAAGTTGCGCTTCATTCACCGAGTTGGAAACAGTGAAGAGACCACATCACATGGTTCGGGATTCCAGATGGCGATTTTCTGTTTGCAACATCCGCTTGGCGGAGAGTGCGATTTGCTGAGCCACCGATCATTCTACCTAGCCAAGACAATCAACCACCGTTTCCTTGCTTCTCTCTGCACACCTATTTCCTTTCAACCCTGCATCATGGATTCCGACGCTTAGCCTTTCTATATACGCTTCGGAATCACCAAAAGCCTATTCCAAAGTTGTGGCGGCGTATATACGGCCATGTACATGTACCATTCTACTGCTGCACTTCTATGACTCCATGTTGACGCTCTGATGGGCGCGCTCTGATGATGGAGTCCAAAATGTATTCAAGAAATCAGGAGTTCCTCTCAACTTTTCCTTAACGATCTCGATTCGACGAAAGGCTTGATATCCCTTTGCTAACGCCTACCTATTGCTACACCAGATCTCCACCTGTCGGATTTCCACCTGTCGCAATGTGGGCCACCTTCACTGACCTGCCAACGGAGCTGAACCTCCGGATCTTCTGCAATCTCGGCAGCATAGATGATGCCATACACCTAGGATTGACATGCAAGACTCTGTGCAATGTCCTCCAGAATGAGGCCTTCTACAAAACCATCATGGGACGCATAGTCTCGACTTCCCCCATTTACCGGTTTGATCTTCAACTGTGTCATCTACTGGATCTCCATCAGAAGATTGTGGATCATTTCTCCAGGAGTAGTGAACCTATTATCCCAGGTAATCCAGCCGTCGCATTCAATCACTGGGAAGGAAAGCTCCTTCAGTGCGTTGTAGGTTTAGATGGGATAATGGGGAGTGTGTCCGATAGGCATCTTAACGACATCTTGGCTCGATGGCAAGGACTTCGAGTCATCCAGGACATGTATCTTTCCCGTGAACTTACAGACAAGGACTACTTCGTCCACAGCCAGACGAATGGCGCCCACTTTTACTCGCAACTAGACATACTCCGAGATCGCGGATACTCAGGTTTATGTCATCAACCACCGCAAAGATGCACATTCAACCCCAGCCAAACCGGCCGTTTTTATACAGCCATTGTCGCCTGCTGGGTTTTCAATGAGATCCGCTGGTGCCTTGGGCACATGAATTACGTAGAGGCACCAACACCAATCCTGCGTCACTGCTCGACGTTCCTCAATTACAAAGACCAGGACGACGTCCTCTTCCGCCTCAATCTCCTCAGCGTCCACCAGTTTCTCTATCACCACCTCCTACCACTCCATGCCGACGCCGTTGCAGATCACAGTGCCACGAGTCTAACCTTCCAGTCACACACCCGCGGCTTCGCAAGGTCCCTAAACCCCGGGGTGATCAAGAAAATTCACGACTTCCGCAAATTCCTCGACAACGGCACCAAACTACTTCAACCACCAGACCTTATCGACCTCGCCATCCGTGACAAAATAAGTCGCAAAAAGCCCTACCCAATCATGCACCCACCATGGTCAACGCGATATTACCAGTATCCTTTCACTCCGGGTGGTCGAAGTGCGCTCAGCCATACACTTCATATAGCCTCATTCACAATGTCCATTTCCATCCGGCCAAGAGGGGCATTGCCATCTCAGTTGCTATTTGATCCGCATTATGAATATTTTATGCGTAAAATTTGGCACGAGTTCTATCGTCTCGATAGACAACGTGGCGGACTAGGAGATGATTTTGAGAAAAAGTGGAAGGCGGAGTGCAGGTGGAAAGTGTGGTGGTGGGCAGAGTCGGGCGACAAAGCGGAGTGTAAACTTAAGAGGTGGAAGGAAGAGAGGACGTAGGGACATGGCGGGCAGAAGTTCTCAGTCATTCGTCACACATTCAACTCTGATGAAGGATATAGACTTTGAAGCCGAAGAGCATTAAGCAAATACGCACCGTTGATTGTCATTCAAATTTATGACACATTTCATTTGGGTTGATAGGATACTACTGCACTTCTTGTGTTTGGTTATAAGAGGACTCACTACATGCATTCAACAAAGTTCGAAGGGGATTGAGATAGCATAGTTTATACTAAATTTGTTATGAACGCTTAAGTAGTGCATGAAATGATATCTTCAAATCAGGAAATGAAAATCATCTTCCAGTATCTCATTCATGTCTGATGAAATTGTGAAAATGGATCATTCACTCAATGCTTCCAAATCCAAATCAACCTACACTTCAATCTTCATACCCCCCACAAAAGCACCTTGCATCACAAATCTACACCAACAGAAAACACAATACCATCCATCTTAACCCCAATCTAAATCACTGTGACTCAAAAATCCCACCAAGAAATGATGTCAGATCAAGTGAAGTGCTGTGCAGCACAGCGCAGTGAAGTTACGTTACGTCAGGTCAGGTCACCCACCACCCAACCTCACTCAACCTCACTTACCGCACAGACCCAAACCCACCCTATATATAATTAAAATTTTTCCCGTCCCTTTGACTGGATGTCGTGGTGGAGCGCCCGAGTAGGGAGGTCAGCAACATGGCAAAGCGGCTTAGGCGCTGCGGAGGCCGCTAACCAAACGT
>AJFL01000650.1:0-50043 GCA_000467735.1 Rhytidhysteron rufulum CBS 306.38 | reverse complement strand
GTTTCCGCATAATGGCGAGCGGCTTCGTAGCCGGGGTTGACAAATCCGATTTCTGTCGTTTGCTTGGGTCGTTGTCATCGTCGTTGCCGTTGGGTGGGCTGTAATTGTTACCTCCATCGCTTTCTTTACGTTTTTTGCTTCCGTGCTGGTTGGTGCCTGATGAGGGGGTGCTAGAGTTTGGAGTCCCTTGCGCGTTGCTGTTACTACCGGAGCCTCCGGCGTGTGATTGGATCGCTAGGTTCGTGTCGAATAGGGAATCGAATTCGGCCATGATTCTATCTATGAGGTCCTTTTTGAGGGGGGACACGATCTTGCGACGCATACTGCTGTCTGGGGAGGCGGGGAAGGTGCTGTCGCTATATTCGGTCTCGTCGCTGGATTCTAAGGCTTCGTCTGATTCGTCCGCAAATTCTTCTTCTGGAGTATGTGAGATACTGGTCCTTCTTGCCGGTGGTAGTTGTAGGACGTCGTGGTTTCGAAGTGAGGTGAGTAGCGTATCGTCCAATGATTTAGACCCTGTGCCTTTGTAATGGTTACATGACGGGGCATTGTCACACAAGCAACTGTGAACGATCTCAGGACTGATGTTACTGTTGTTGCCTATTTCTCATAAGTTCTGTGGTCTGATTACGGAGCTGCCTTTCAAAGTATCCGGGTACCCCTTTCCATATTACCGCTTAGTCATGAGGGTCTATACTCATTATCTCTTTTTGCGGTGTATAATAGAGGCCATTCCTTCGTAAGCAACCAGCTTTAGGAGCCTCGTGTCTCCTAATGTCGAAGGCTTTGCCCGTATCATGGAAGGGATGTCCGGATACTTTTGAAGGGCAGCTCCGTAACGAAAAATGAAACATACCTGATAGACTAGCTTGGAAACTTTCGCATTTTCGATTAATCTCCTCCAGATCTTCACAAGAAAGACCACGGTTCGGTACACCTAGCATCGGCTGTCTGGAACCACGTTGAGGTCGATACGGCACATCATCTCGATGCTCCATCGCCCTCAAGTAATCGGATGCTTCCTCTAGATCCCATGGACTTCTGGGCGAGTAGACAGCTGTGTCTTCGTCTCCTGTCAACGTGAACTCAGAGACGTCTGTTCTACTTTCTAATGCCGACGACCTGGTTGATAAAGTGAATTTGGACTCCACTATGGATGGTAAATCTTCGTATGATTCGGATGATCCTTGGAGGCCCTCTATTTCATCACACTCGGATAGGACCCTGATATGATGCATGTCTGAGCGCCTGCTTTTCTTGCGTCGATAAGAAGGTTCACGAGAACTAAACACTGACGACGGGACAGTAGATGCATAGGAGAGCTGTGGGGGGCTCGCCGGAGCTACCATCTCAACGTCTTCATCGAAGTGACTTTCGGTCTGGTTTTGCTCCGGGAGGTTTTCGAGTCCCGATGATAGGCCTTCGCAATAGTCTAGAAGCATTTTGCGCTTATGTTGCTGGACTAGAGCCTGAGAAGGCGTCTGTGGTCTGGCTACATCGGATTTGGAGCTTGGTTGGTGGGGTGGGAGATCAGGAATGGTGACGGAGGAGATGGAACGGGACAGCGACGGGGGATACAAGGCAGAATCATGGAGTACCCAATCACAAGACGAATCGAATCTTTCGGTCATACTGGAGTCTGATAGCGTTGAACAATATGCACATCTGCAAGGGATGTTGAAGTGGCAAGTTGATGTCCGCCGAATTCAAAATGCCTCGGGAAATTGTTCAAAAACGGCAGGTGTCGATCTCAACAGGGTGAATGTAATGGTGTTGAAGATGCAATTGGAAGAATATCTTGTATTCTAGAACAGGCTCCGGGTTGGACGATGAAGCAGATAAAACTGTGTTCGATGTTACTTCGCGCTCAAACGCAGGTCTTGAGATGTAGTGGGATAATGAAGGCTTACGCTATGCGGACACCAACGAATAGAATGCCACTCAATCGATATCTGAGTGGCCAATTCCGAGAGGCCGGAGCAAGAGTTGGACAGGACTTGGATGGACGGTCACATCTGATGTAGGAGAAGAGGAAGATGGATGGATGGAAGTGGGTTGGGGAAGGCAGTCGAGAAAAACGGAGCAGATCAGGCTGCAATCGAGAGGCCGCACGAGAGAGATGCGCAAGTGCGAACAACGAAAGGGATTGGCTGCCACACACGTTGTGCCCATCGCCCACCGAATCAGATGCAAGGCGCCCCCCAGCCCTAGACGTGCTAAGAAACCGGTCAGCATGCAGAGTGCACCGCCACACATGTGGCGGTGCGCAACGCGGTCCCCGGCCCAATCACCTCCTTTCTGGCCAAGATGAGCACGAGTGAAGGACAAGACCACTGCATCAACGTTGCAGTCAAGAATTAAGTAAAGTCTACCGTTTGCTGTAGGGGGAAATGGTTCGCACTGCAATGTCCTGTTGTCAGAGCAAAGAATTCTTGTCAAGATCAAGCTAGATCGATATGAGTGCATAATTGGGTGAAAAGGAGACCTTGGTGTTCTTGTGGGAATGCGTGATTTTCTCCCCTCCCCAAGATGTAGGTAGGTATAAGAGTACCAGATCATCAGGATGGTGTTTTCTCGTTCCTTAGTTCTCCAAACATGTCTCGCCCAGAACCGGGTAAGAGGCTTGAAGGCACCAACTCCTCAAGGTATGGCATGCTCCAGTGGTGAGAGATCTGTTGATTGAGTGTCACACAGTTTGAAAAGGGATCCGAACGACTCAGTAGCCCTTCAAAGATGGTTAGATGAAGCTCCTACGATCACTGAACGATTGATCTATGGAATTCCTCCACAAAGCGAAGAGGACTCCAAGGAAGCAATGAAGAAACTGATCGAGCAACTAGAGCTTGACCTGGCCGAACAAGACAGCTTGGCGGATGTGGAGAATTCAACTGATGCGGAGAATACAAAGGAGGAAGTTGATAAGGGACCCTGAGACTTCAGCTCCACAGTCAAGTCAACCGGTTGGAGTATTTCAAAGAATTCGCGTGCAGATGGAAGGCATTGAACATAGGGGTCAGAGGGTGTAAGAGGCCTGCAGGGACGGGATGCTGAGACTTCGCGTTTTCAATTCGACGTTACTGTAACAATTGTAAGCACATCATGAAAGGGAAAAGCTGAGCTTTTCGTGTATTAGGTGGTCTTCGAGGCTACCTCTGCCATATTATTCACCCTAGAACAATTCCACTCATTTACCAAGACTGCCAAAGTGTTTTCGAGAGTCCGTCCTGTTCAAATGCCAACTCCCTGACATGCTGTGACGAAAAGAATTCGGGTATTAAATCGTACGTGAAAGGAAAAGGAAACAGGCACGCCTTTCTATCCGATGCAATTCGAATCATCAAAATGCCCATAATTCATCAAAATCTGTCCAGGATCTACTGCTGGACATCTACCGCGATCATTTTTATTTTTTACGTCGTGTCTTTATCGAGCGGTGTAATTATTTGGAACCCGCGTCCTTAGCGGTCAAAGCTCAATCGTCTACTCGTTTGGACCGACGAATGACAAAGACCCCAACTTCTACCCCTTTCGTAGGAGGTCCGTCCACATATGGTTTGTTGGCAACACCGTCAAGGACTTCTTGGATCAGGTTTGTTGGAGTGGTGATTTCAGGGTTGGTGGAGTGTTTCTGTGCATTCCGAAAGCATCTCGTGATCGCTTCCCTGACTCGAGGCTTTTCTTGCTTAATCCACCAGTGTTCAGACCAGACCTCGCGATCCAAAATGATCTCTTCTTTGGAGGCATAGGCAACGGTGAAAGTGGAATCTTTACTACGGAATCTTTCCAGTCCTCCCCTTGTGGTATTTAGGTGCTCACAGAATTTTTCAATGGCCGACAGAAGAACATTGAATTCCAAGAGGCGTTCAACCGAAACCATCTTCCCAAGCGCTGTCCCAAGGTCGGCGGAGAGATTATGCACTACGGCTAACGAGCGCAGCTTTGGGTCTAGAATCGGGCCAAGGTATTGGTTCATAAAGGTACGGGCGCCTGTTTTGGTGGGATATATGAATAGTAACGAGCCATTATGCGGAGAAATCTCGATTAAACGATCTAACAAAAGTGAACGGCCCTTCATCGAAAACATCTCGGCGAACTCGTGCGTATTGGTGGCGGGTATATAGCGTTCGACGACGGAGACATCTACGGAGCCGGGCGCCACGACGGGACGAGGAGAGGATGGAAGGAGCTTGGAGTCCCCCTGATAATCCGAAACCGCGACTGCGCTATCAAACACCTTACCTGTGAAATAGTCATCACCGCCTACCGCTGGGCCCGGAGTGCTCGGGGGCGAGGTGGGAAGATCGGCCAGGCTGAAGCGCCCTGGGACTGCGTGAAAGACGTTAATCCAGGATGTCGGTGTTTCGGGTGTAGCGTTGTGAATTGCGTCGATGATGATGGGGAACGCATGACCGACCCGAGAAGGGCATGGGAGTGCGTGTGATAATACCTTGACCGAATCAAAGCTGCCCGTGCTTAGATTACTTACTGGAGGAGGGTGTTAGTTGGGGTGCGATGGGAGAACGCTGGCGAGCACTTACTAATCACGTCCTTCGCCCCATCGAGCCACGGCTTCGTGGTCGCAGAGACTTGGAGGTTGGCCATGGGCGCGACCGGAGCTGCGTCGGAGTGCGAGCTCGAAGGGTCGACGCCCGGCGAGAGAGGGGCGTCTGAAGTGGGCGGAGAGCCTATGGTGGCAGACCTGATGTTCACAAAGGGGCCCCAATTGATCGTTCCCAGTTCGGCCGGCGGGGTATCGATGGGCACGAGCTGACGAAGCGGGAGCTTGGTGTTGTGGGTTGTTTCTTCAATGAGGCTTGGCGATTCATCAACCCCGCCAAGAGGGTATGGACGACTCAGCGGTGGACTAAGCGCATGAAGAGGATCCTCCGGCTTCGACAAAGGACCAGCTCCAATGGTCGCGAACGGGTTACTGGCATTGGGAACCACGCGATCGGGGTGCGGAGCTGCAATGCCCAGGAGATCGAAAGATGGGAGTCGCAGCGTGTTGGCAGCCCTGGCGAGGGGCGGTGTGGGCAGGGAGTCTTCGGACGGCAGAAGCCCGCTGTCGGCGAACCCCAGTGGGTTTTTCAGCTCTGGCTGCTCTTCTTGCGGCGGCGTGGTGAGAGCAGGAGGGAAATACGACGTCGGGGGAAAAGGATTGGGGATTGTGGGCTCAAAAAAAGGATCGCAAGATGAGGAGGTCGGTGCGGTCACGATGGACGAGCCGGCCGAAGCAATGCCAAAGCCAATACCGTCGCCAGCGGGGGAGGGAAACTCTAGGGGCGATGCATCCAGGGGAGGCCGCGGGCCAGCTGAAGCCGTCTTGAGTTCTGGGGGAGTGGAATGAAGCATCTCAGAAGTGGAATCTGGCAGCCGAGGTGGGTTCCATATGAATGCGGGAGCCTAACCAAAGCTGGAGGGATTGGATCCAGGTCAGAAAGTGGGTGGCAGCGATTGGCAGGGCTTAGCAGGTCGGGATAGTGTGGGAGAGCGAAGGGAAGCTGTCCCAAGCTTCCGCTATCACGCACAGGTACCAGGCCCAAGGTACCTCAGCGATGGGGCTGGGACGACGCTGGCAGAGGTGGGAGCCAAGCGCTAAGAATAGCGGATGAGCGGAGAGAGAGGCCCCAAGCGCAGCGCCAGAGAGAGAGAGACACAGAGAGAGGGCGCGCAGATTTTGGAGATGGAGATTGGATTCAAGAACGACAGCACGCCGGTGCAGATCAGCGCACGGCGGAAACAGCGGTGGTGGGATGCGCAAGGGAGATGCTCGATGGAGTAGGGCTTGGCGAAGGATGAGAAAACAGCTATGCGAGTATGCGTGCAATTCAGCGCAGCAAGCAGCCGTTCACGGGCAGGGCAGAACAGGGCAGACAGGGAGACGGGGCGGAGCTGCACGCACGAATGAGCGGGAAGAAAAATTGACGGAAATGGGGAATATGGGAAAAGAAAGGCGGCTGGTGGGTTTGACTGGTAGGGTGCTGCAGCGGTGGCAGCACAGAGAACTGATGGGATGGATGGATGGGACGACGAGACGAGACGGCGAATGCTAGGGAAGGGAATGGAAGAGCAGCGCAGCGCAGCGCAAGTAGACTGACAAAGTGACAGACAGACTGATCAGAGAGAGCGTGTCGACAAGAATGCCTGCCTGCACCCAACCCGCTGCTGCTGCCACCACGGCGAATGCGAGACCCGTACAATAGGAGGTACCTGGTGGAGCACCACGAGTTGAGTGGTGTGCTGCTGCAGAAGGGCATGGGGTTTGTGGATGGAAATCGACATGGGACAGGCAAATCGTCCAGTTCTAGAACGCGTCCGACCTGCGGCTTCCATGGCCCCAAACGGCGTGTCTGCTCCAGGGAGGGGTTTTCACCGGTGAAAGACTTTACACCGATAAAATACCACTATCCCCGAGCGGGCGATTTTACCGGTGGAAACTACACTCCAAAGGTAGGTTAGCAACATCGTCTTGGCGGTATTCATTGGTGAAAGTACCTGTTTTCACCGCGGTATTTACCGGTACGTATGAATGGTGAAAATGGTGTATAATCGACGGGGTCCACCCCAGTCCGCTCTGCGCTGTGGTTCCTTAGCGGGGGAGGGCGGCTGCCACCCTTCGAACACCCAAATGCAACTCGCCCGCCAGCAGCAGTGCAGCACAACAACCACCACGACCACGACCGGTATGCAACACACAGATTCTGTTCCTACTGCTGCCCGGTGCGTGCGTGCTGGCGGACCCCATCGCCGCACCAACGAGCAGATCGCAGTCGTCGTCCGCAAAGCCATGCCATCGTCCCCACGCCGGCGGGCGACGGTACAAAGTCAGCAGCTGCTGGGCTGGTGCAGGCCGGCTGGCTGTGCATAACTTAATAATTAGGGCGAGATAGCGCGCTGCTTGTGCCCTACTGCCCGCCGTCGAATGGGCGTTGTCCTTATCGTCGACATATCGAACCACTTTTGCTGCCCATCCTGCGGTCGGCTCCCTGGGGTGCGAACTGGCCTTGCTGCTAGGGGTATTTTTGCGTGAACCCATCCGCCGATCGACGCCAGACAGCTCCTCTGTCCAGGTGCTCCATCGCCCATGCCCATGGCGGCTGACTACTGCTGCGTCTGGAGATCACGGTAATCATGACTGCTGCTGCTGTCAGGGCTGTCAGGGCCGTCGACCTTCCCCCGGCCTCGGGTTTGCCTCGCGGCATCTTCCTCGAGCGAGTCACCCGCCAGAAAAGCTTGGAGGGAACGCGTCAAAGAGGGCCGGCCATGGCCAAGGGAAAACGTGAAACACTGCGTGCACATAAATAAATGCATAGCGCCGGATTGGGTCGTTCGCTTTCGCAAGCCCTGTAAGGAAGCCATTAATATCCCCATCGAAGCCACCCAGATGCCTCTGGAAGCCTGTCCATGTACTCCTCTTGTCGTCAGCCTCTTCCAGTATCACCAACATATCACCACCGACTGGCACCCTAACGGCCGCTTTCTCGTCGTCTTCAACCCGGCAGGGTTCCTTTCGCCGTCTCCGCTGCCATCCGTCCAATCCTTGTGTGCCGAAGCCAGCGACCCGACATGGGCATCGTGGTAACGTTAGTGAATGTACATATTGTACGTACACCGGCTGTACATTACACCCTTAGCGTGACTGGTCAATACTGGTAGTCCACGTCCCGACAGACGGTTGCCTCCCTGAAGAATACGCATCAGTAGCTGGCCAAGATGGTCTCGACTCGGAGCATAGTGGAAGATACAGTGCTAGCGTTCATGTCGGCGGAAGCGTGAGGCTGCTCCAAAAGGGACAACATGTGTATGTATGTACGTTTGGACGGGGGCCAGATCGGACGATGCGGCTTTTTTAGATCCATTTATCGAGAACTCACCACGATCCCCGGGATGCTTCTTGCGACGATGTCCTGTGGGATGTGACTTGTCGGAAGCCATGTCCTTCTCGTTGGACAGAGATCCTGGAGACCGTATGCAGGAACCATTGCAGAGTTGCCAATAAACGCTGGCCGCGACCCCGTCCGCAGATGTCGGCTTGGTGCAGACCACGGGAGGCAAAGGTCGATCGAGAGATGAATGGGATTTTGCATTCCGCGGGACGAAGAGAACTGAATCCGTGGGATGGCAATTTTTTTGGCCTTTTACCAAGTTTTGGTTCGGCTTTCGGTTTCTGCTTGCCGGTCAGGGTCCTTGGTCCATGCTGCTTCCATGCGAACAAACTGAGCGTAGAATGTTCTGCAACAGTCTCCGCCAAGGCCTTGGTCCTGCGTTGGACGCACGAAGGGTGCGTCAAAATCACCGTCGGTTCAATTGTCTTCTGCATCATTGTTTAGAGGTGCTACAAGAACTCAGAGTCCAGGGCCTGGTTCTCGGTGGGAAGGGCAGAACGGAGGCTGGAGAGATAGAATACTCCGCATCCCAAAGCGGATAGGAGACAGGGGGTTTTCTCCTTACCTGTCCTCGAATACTGTCGGTGAGCTCAAGTCCTCCAAGGGACTCAACGCAGTGGAATCCATCGGGCGAGACGTGACGAAGAAAAGCAGCCAAGGTAATTGCTGATCATGCCAATAGCAATAAAGGCATTGGGGGAAAACTCGATGTATTGTATTGTGCTGCTTGCTTGTTCACGGGCCGATCCGAAGAATAGAACCCCAGATTCCGAGGATCGATCGCCATAAATAAATCCTACGGTGCTTCTTCGTTATCTTTCGGAATATGTCGATACAAGAACACCAACGCTGCTGCATCACAATAATTGCGAGTATTGGGGACGAAAAGTTTAGAATTCCGTTGGTGAATGATGCTGACGGGTGGTGGTGGGTTGGTGAAAAATGTCAAACACTCCTGCAGCAACGTCATGGGCAAAGTTTCACAATCTTGTGGCTGGCAGGCACTCACGGTACTCTGCATGCACTCGCAACACACTTTCCCGAGGTCGCTACCCTGGGTAATAGGACTTGAGGTAGTGTAATGTAAGGAATATGGCTGACAGCTATCAACCATTTGCATCAAAAATTACGAGCTTTTTCGTCCGGAGGGTCTAGGAATGGCGGGGTGAAGTCAGTGAACCACCATAAGCCGCTACTGGTTTGCCTAACGCGTTACAGCATCTCAGCCCAAGTGATACCAGAAGCCAGAATGCCTCGCACCTCGGATTCCACAACGAATATGCCATCCAAAATTATCACTGACCAAAAAACCACTCGGTCTCCACCAGACACTTGCCAATTCACCGAGGTACTCAAAATAGAAGCATGTACGAAGTATCATACGCAGACATATACGCAACGTTCAGACTGGCCGCCTAACCACTTCGCTTGTGAGTCCGTGAACGGGTAATCCGGCGCCGTTTCCAATTGCTCTGCCGTTCTAGCCCCAAGCTTTTTTGACGAACTGCTTACATCAAGCACCGCATACCTAGGTACCTCTCCTTTCGATTGTACATGCTCGTTTTCGCATATGCCTCCTCTACTACCACCTCCTTCGCATTTGAGAGTACATACTCGTAGCCCGCTGCCGCCACCACCGCCTTGCTTGCCTCCCATGTAGCCATGCTCCTCCCCTCATGCACCAGACAATTCAAACACCTCCCCAGCCTCATCGCCCGACACGCCTCCTCAGGTCCCCTCGCCTCAGCAATCCGCGCCTTCGCCATCTCCCTCATCCTCTGGCTCCTCGCATTCCAATACTGCGGCGCCCGCTTCTGGCGAGACCCCCACTCGGCCTTTTTCAAAAGCGAAAATGTGTACGATCTAGGGTACAGCGAGGTGCGGAGGGTCCAAGCGGAGAGGTATATAAGCTACGCGAACAGGACGATAGGAGTGCCGGATGAGGGGGCGGTTGCGCAGAGGGAATACGTGCGCGCGGGCGAGGATCCAATCGTTTGTGCGGCGTTCGTGACGGTGAATAGGCTGAAGAGGAATTATTTCGCTGAGGCCATTGGGTCTATGATGGAGGGTTTGACGGAGGAGGAACGGAAAGCTTTATACCTATTCACACTGTTCGGCGACACGGAGCCATCGCGCCATCCCAACTGGCAGGATCCATGGGTAGAGAAACTCGTCGATTACGCAGACACATACAACATCACCACGGAGGAAATGGCGCGAATAAAGCAGGCGGAGGAGAAGCGGAATTTCTACGTTAAAGGTGTTTTGTAAGTTCCCTCCCTACCCCAACTCCCGTCGCACGACGTTCGTTCATCAAGAAACTTCTCCACTCCGTACTCCACAACTACATCTCGCACGCTCCCCCGATCTACACAGCATAAAAGTCAAAACCAAAACCGCTAACGAAACGGCAACCCGCCAAACCCAGCGACTACACCTACACCCTCAAACACTGCCTCACGCAAACCACCGCCCCCTACATCGCCATCTTCGAAGACGACATCATCTTCACTCCAAACTGGCTAAGCCACACCCTCCACTCCCTGCACTACCTAACCACCACCCCCTCCCACCACAGTTTCCGCTCCATCCTCCCCGACGCCCACATCCACCGCCCCTGGCTCTACCTCCGCCTCTTCTACACCGAAACAAGCCTCATGTGGCAGCCCTCCGACTTCTGGTACCGCAACATGCTCCTCGCCTTCACATTAGCAAGTACAACCGGTCTCTCCGCCCTCCTCCTCTTCAAACGCTTCATCCCTAAAACCCGTCCCCACCTCGACCCCCCCTCCCTAGCCATCCTCTCCTTAATCTCAATCCCCGCCTTCCTAGCCCTAGCCTACATGATAGGTCCTTACTCCCTCCACCCCCTCTCCACCGCCCCCGTCGTAAAAATGAACCGCTACGGCTGCTGCACCCAGGCTCTCGTCTTCCCACGCGACCAAGTCCCCCCGCTTCTCTCCTACTTCGCTGAACGCGTTCACGGCCAGACAGACAGCATGATAGAAGAGTACGCCGATCGCGAGAAGCTGGATCGCTTTGCGCTAGGCAAGCAAGTCGTTCAGCATGTCGGTTTAGTAAGTAGTCGCGACAACGTCGAGATCAATTCTCGGAGTACGTGGGCATTTTGGTTCGAGGCGAATAGGAGAGGTCAGTTAGAGAGGGAGCATGCGTGGGAGGTTGAAACGATGCCTTGGAATGAACTCAGGGTGCCAATTGTTAATTAGTTGATTTTGATACCATATATGTAGTTAGTATATTCACGATAATGTTTTCCTCACTCACGCATTTCTTCTCCCAATATATCATCACATACTTGAACATACCTACTCAACCGAGTACGAAATACGAGAATCAATTACGAATACGCAGTTGTGATTTTCCCGGTTTCCGTCATGTCGTGCATGAGATGATGATGGAAGCGCTCAAGCTAACACGTAATCTGGAAATCCCGAACTGAAAGCTGTCCCCACGAGCCACATTGTGGTTAGAAACTTCAGAACGAGGTTAGACGAGCAGAAAACCCTGAATTCAGGATAATCTTACGCGGTCGTATCCACTATGCAAGGATTATTTCACCGGGCAACCGTTCATGTAAACAGCATGTCCGTCGTCGATCCACTGACGTATGATCGGCCAATTCAACCAACCGCACGCATAACCTCGGGAAAAGGGTGAGCGTTTTTTTCGCACACAAGAGGGAGCCAAAGTAGAAATTATACAGAAATCACAAGTCGGGTATCAGGAACCAAAGTAGTCTAAACATATTCTTGATTTGTTTGGATTGCTGTTCTTTAGAATCTTCAGTAATAATGCGACATGATCAAAAAGGGGGCGATCAAGCGGTCGCTGCACATAGCCAAATAGTAAAATACATGTCAATAAAAGTACGGAGCCGTCTCACTAGCAGGGAGGGCTGCAACGTTCCCATCGCCAAACGCCGGAAGTCCGAAAAAAATCCCAGATGGAAAGCGCATGATTGATCGTGGAAGATGGAAAAAATGAAACCGCAGGCGTAAATTGAACCGAAAGTGTGATGGAATGTAGGGAGAGGTGGAAAGGAGTGATGTTTCAACATGGTGAAGAGGCGCATTGCTTTACATTTGCATTGCGTCGTCGTCCGTCATGATAGCCTCGGGTACCGGACTCGAGGACGGAGAAGGTGTTCGTTGACGAGCGTTGATGCGTTGACCTTCCACCCGAGGGACGGGGCCAGATAGAAGGTTTTGGACGGTCCTTTGGAGGGACCACCCAACGAGTTGACACCATTGAAGGCTATCAGCGAAGAGCCAGTAGCCTTGGACTCCGCATTGCTTGGCGCGGACGAGGTAAGCTGAGAGCGCCTCACTCTCCAACATGATGACGGGTTCGGTGAGGTCGAAGTGGTTCTCAATGACGCGGGAGTAGGCACGTGTCGCGTCGCGCAGGGTCTCATTGTTCATGACGTTCTTCCAGCCAATGCCAAGCGCGGCGATGAGCGCGTCGATCGTGTTGCCGTTCTCATCGATGATCCTTTCGGCGGCCTGCTGGTTCAGAGACGGGATGGTGACATCGGTTGCAGTAGCAAGGCGTTGGTTCTTCCGCGATGAGGCAATGGGTCGGACAGCAGGGACTTCCTTCTCGGCTTTGGATTGCTTCTCCTCGCACCAGGTGCCAGTTTGGGATTCGGCACAGATGTTGAAACCGGGTTCGTCTGGGTAGATGAGGGTCATTCCAGGGCCGTAGACGGGTTCAGGCTTTGGCTTCTCGGGGACTCGGGTTGCGACTGATCCGTCTGGTGAGTTCTCTTCGGGGTCCTCGACGTCGGCGATGGAGCGTTTGCGGCCCGCTGCAGAGTTTGACGTGGCGGCTAGGTAGTTGAGTGATGGCGGAGTAGGGCATTTGCGTCTGGGAATGGATGTGGCTAAGGGCTGGTGGTGGAAGTTGGGGAAGTAGTGGGATGAATGTTGCGGCAATGGAAGGACGACGGTGGGTGATGAGGCGTAGTAGTTGAGACCCATGGTCACTGTTTGTTTAGTATGTCAAAAAAGAACAAAGATGAGAACGTGATACAACAGCCCGCTTGGCAATTGAGCAGGCGACACTTGAAGGCGACAAGGACTTGGGATGCCAGTCCGGACGACGGCGAGATGGAAGGCAGATGGCAGATGAGATGAGAAGGTTGGTGGTGAGGATGGATGACGGAAGATGAAAAGTGATGATGGATAGAAGGAGAAGAACAGTAAGGGATGAGGCCCGCGAAGAGAAGAAAGTGGGCGGAAGGATAGGAGTGAAGTGTGATGAAGGAGAGAAGGAGAGAAGAGGGCGCGCGAGAGCTTCTTGTATGCAGCTGCGGAAGGTAAGCACATTGGCTCGCTGAGGCAGGCACGGCGCACGGCAGGAAAGAACGAGCGGTGGGAAGGGGCAGAAAGGCAGGCGCAAACGCTATTTTGGCATCCCCAGATAATGGCCAGCCAATGGCACTGCGCCGTAGAAGGTCGCGCTAGACCGCGTGCGGCAGGGAGCAACTCAAGCGGATGTTGCGTCACGTGCAGAGCCACTGGTGTTTCAGCGGAATTTAACCGATCGCTCCTTTTCCAGCCATCCTTTTTCCAGCCTGGTGCTCAACTCAGCACACAGCTCAGCTGAGCCCCGGAGGAACAGAACAGCCGAGCTTCCGAAACGACGGCACGTGCTGTTCTTCTCGCCAAGAACTTTGGGCACGCACATACCACCTCTTTCCAAGGTTCTCTCCTCTTCTCTCTTTCTGCGTTTCTCGGAGAAACGGTATGGCCGAACCGCCGAAAATTCGTCGCGGGATGTCAACGCGCCCAGAATTATTTTGGATGCTGGAGGAATCGCTCAACCGCCCTCGATACCCCAACAACCCTCTATTGTGACGCTCCTGAACCATTCTTTTCCGAGTCTCCATCCACAACAACCGTCAACATGCAGGCTCCCGTTGTGGTGATGAGTGAGCCGCCCCCGTTGCCTCCGTTTCCCCACGTTAGGTAGCTAACTGCATACCACAGACACCCAGACCCCGGGTGGGGAGCGACAGTTTGGCCGCAAAGCCCAGCTCTCCAACATCACCGCCGCCAAAACGTATGTTCTCTTGAGTCAGCCATATCCTGCCAGTCCAGCTCACACCCCAGCAGAGTATCAGACATCATCCGATCATGTCTAGGCCCCAAGGCAATGTTGAAAATGCTGCTCGACCCCATGGGCGGTATCGTTCTTACCAACGACGGCCACGCTATCCTCCGAGAGATCGAGGTGGGACACCCTGCTGCAAAGAGCATGATCGAATTAAGCAGAACACAAGACGAGGAAGTCGGGGATGGAACCACCACCGTCATAATATTAGGTATGTTGGGATCCACGTCTACCTCAAGGCAAATCTGCTAACTCTTCTTCAGCCGGTGAAATCCTCGCACAGGCCCTTCCCCAGCTCGAACGTAACATCCACCCCGTCGTCATAATCAAAGCCTTCAAGCGAGCTCTCACCGATGCCATTTCGATCATCGAAGAGATTTCCCTCCCCGTAGATATCAACGATGACAAGGCCATGTATCAGCTCATTAGCGCTTCTATCGGCACAAAATTCGTTTCACGGTGGTCTGAGCTGATGTGCAACCTTGCTCTCAAGGCTGTGCGCACCGTTTCCCTCGATGTAGGGTCCGGAAAGAAAGAGGTGGATATCAAGCGATATGCACGTGTGGAGAAGATCCCTGGTGGAGAAATCGAAGAGAGTCAGGTATTGGATGGCGTCATGTTGAACAAGGACATCACACATCCCAAGATGAGGAGGCGGATAGAGAACCCCAAAGTCCTGCTTTTGGATTGCCCGCTAGAGTACAAGAAGGGTGAGAGTCAGACGAACATCGAGATCAGCAAAGAAGAAGATTGGCAGAGAATATTGCAGATCGAAGAGGAGCAGATCAAGGCCATGTGCGATGCCATCGTCGCATTAAAGCCTGACTTGGTCATCACCGAAAAGGGCGTCAGCGATTTGGCTCAACACTACCTCGTCAAGGCCAACATCACCGCTCTCCGACGTGTACGCAAGACCGATAACAACCGTATCGCCCGTGCAACAGGCGCAACGATTGTCAACTCCGTCTTCTCAGCCACCGCCTCCGATATTGGTTCTCAGTGTGGATTGTTCGAGATTTCCAAGATTGGTGATGAATATTTTACTTTCCTCACCCAGTGCAAAGACCCCAAGGCGTGCACGATCCTTCTCCGTGGACCCTCCAAGGATATCCTGAACGAGATCGAGCGAAACCTCCAAGATGCAATGGGTGTCGCACGAAACGTCATCTGGAATCCAAAACTTTGCCCCGGAGGTGGCGCTACCGAGATGGCAATCGCAGTTGGTCTCGAACGTCGTGCGAAGAGCGTTGAAGGTGTAGCTCAATGGCCATACCGCGCCGTGGCAGAGGCCATGGAGGTCATTCCCCGAACCCTAATTCAGAACTCAGGCAACAGCCCTATTAAGGTCCTCACTCAGCTACGGGCAAAGCATGCCGATGCGGACGGAAACGGAAGCTCTTGGGGTATTGATGGTGACGCCGGAAAGATTGTTGATATGAAGGAGTACGGTGTTTGGGAACCCATGGCCGTGAAGGAGCAAAGTGTCAAGACTGCACTTGAGAGTGCATGCCTCCTTCTGAGGGTTGATGACATCGTGGCAGCCAAAGCAGCCAAGCAGGCTAGCGGTCCGATTGGTGGTGGTGGAGAGGAATAAATGTAAAATGGAATATGACTGTATAGACGTGAGACGATGCCTTATTCTTGATATCTGCGAAGCTAACGCTTGCGGTAGTTATAGAAAGGCTAGACCACAAGGTACTGTAAAAGTTCGCCATTGCATATGCCTGGGGGTGACATCAATGACAGCGTATCGTGCTTCCACGAGTTCAGTATACGAGGCCTAATGAATGAGATAATGAAAATGCCAAAGCTCTATCGAGTCCAAGCTTTGTAATCCGCAGTCTCGTCACAACCCCGGGCATTCAGTATGTTCTCATGAGTTCATGCCATAATCTCTAATTCATGCAGTATGAAGCAACTCGAAATTTCGATGCGCACTCAATGGAATCTAAACAGTACATTTCGTTCTAAAGCAGAGCCAGGTCGAGAATGTATCTTCTCAAGGTATAAAACAGATTTCAACGCTCCCATTCCATCATCAATGAATACACTCATCTTCGTACAACGCTTCAAATATGCAACAGCCAGTCTACATCCCCAACCTATCTGTGCGCATAACCCATACCACCATCCGCGTAACTCACACCAGATTCCTGTGCGTAACCCATACCGCCATTCTGTGCATAACCCGCACCACCAACCGGTGCGTAACCCATACCACCATTCTGCTGCGCCGGTACATTCAACAGCACGCGATCCTCCTCGCGCATCTGATCTTGAACTTGATTTCTAACCAATCTCATCGGACCCCGGACAAACGCAGAAAGAATATCCGACACATTGATCGCATCAATAATAGCTTTGATACCAAGCGGTCCACCGTAAAAGGAGTTTTCCTTGTTGGTAGATTTGTACGGAGTTACGTTGAACGCGTAGAGCAGCAACACGGCGAAGAAGGGCATTTCGCAGGCAAGGATGAGAGATGGGAGGGCGTTGACGTCGTGGAGGGTGAGTTTGTGGGAGGGCTTTATTACGTGGGAGGAGATGAGGATGTTGATTAGGAACTATTCTCGGATTAATAACGGTGATTCTTGGGTATGTTTTATGGAGTGTACTCACTGTTTGCAAGGCATTCAAACCAATGACGCCCTTGAATGCAAAGAGCTTCAAAATCACTTTGTGGGGGGTGAGAAGCGCCTTCTTGGAACCATAGAATTTCAGGATGGCTAGGATGGCGAAGGTGGTACTGGCAATTTTGATCACTTGGACCCAGATGTGCACAAATCGAGGTTTATTGCTTGTCTCGCAGTAGGTTCCCGCTGCCAGTGCCGCTGCTGTCGCGATCCATAATATGATGCTCACGGGCAGGAATTGGAGAACCATATACCAGGTTTTCTGCCATAATTTGTTAGTGAGTTATTATTGGATTCGAATTGCCAATTTCAAAACATACCTTCAATGCCGGCGGACTAGTGTGATCGAACTGACCCCTCGCCAAAGCCCCAGCCCCGAACAACTCATCAAACCCATTCGGATGCGACAGGATGAAATCGCAAAGAATCAATAAGAAAGCACACAGCGCAACCGCACATCCCACGTCCAAAGCCGGGATCAGGTAGAGGGTAATATCGTTCAACCATACACAGAGGAAGCAGAAGACGGAGATCCAGGGAATCAGACATATGATTCGGATGATTTGTCGTTGTTGGATGGGCGAGGAGTAGTGTGTTGCATGTCGCATGAGATGGTAGAGTGCGATCAGGATACTGGCGATTGCGCATGCGCCGCTGAGGATTGTCGCGAAGGTGTGGTAGGTTGTTGAGCCGACGAGGGGTTCGATGGTGTAGTGTGGGTCGTATATGACGGGACAAGTGGTATTCTTATCGCGGTTTTTGCGTGCGAAGAGGAGGTGGAGGGTTTGATCCGCGGGGATATACATCTCGATTCTCGAACAAAAGTAATAAAAAGAAAAAGGAAAATTGGAACAGCGGTTGAGTGAATATGAAGCTTCTGAGATAGCTGGCTAAAGAGAAACACACTTCAAAACTTCGACACGGTAATTATATATCTGGGAAATCCTTCCCTTCATATCTCAGCCTTCAGCCTTCGCACTACATGCCCGAATAAGGCCAACCACGTTCAAGCCACCAAATCCACACAAGCACAGCTCACCATTCACTCTTTGCGGGACAAGCTTAATCAAGCTTTGCGTCGATGCTGGCACTATTTGCTAAGCCTCCCAGGACGCGTCCTATAAGCTTCTGACACAGCCTGGAGAAGCCCCGTTATTTGGTGGTGGGGTAAGAAGGATGTTGGCGCTATGTCAGACTTGTTGTTCCTTCGGCGTTGGATCCAGCCAATCACGCACTGCTCGCTCGATTCGGCGTTTTATTTCAACTGACTACGCTTGTTTCTTTCAGAGAGCTAAATTTTCATTGGTGGGTGGGGACGGGGTGGTTATCTTAGGGTGCTAGGCTACCTGGCCGCTTTCTCGACACCAACTTCCATGCGTGTATCGCAAACCTTCACAGCCTTCGTTCCTGCGCCTATCTCCGTCATACTTGTCCGTTCATCTATATCATCTTTGCGCTTTCGTGGAATCCATTTCTAAGATGCTCGTACGAAGTCTCTACCAAACCTACGAGAACACCGAGAGCACCGAGAACACCGAACACAGCTACTTGTCACTGCCTGCGAGTATGCCCAATCCACCCAACTCCACATAACAATTCCAAATCGATATGAAAACAATACTTGGAGAAAGCGCAGTCCACCATGGTCTTGATCTTCCACTAGAAATAATGATAAATCATAGTTTTTAGTATAGATGTTCGTCTACCGGACGTTTCTAAAGCCGATTAAAACGGAAAGTGTTCAGATACAGGGTCGTACGCCCATCCAGGATTACGAGCCTGGCTGGGTCGGCGTCGATCACCACCTTCATCGCACAGCCGCACGCAGGCCCGCAGCAAAATTCACTTTTCCATCTGGGTAGTGGGGAATTCGAATCGACGCTTCTTTTCTGCTTGGTCGGACTGACATCTGAGGCGAGCCATGTTTCTGGAATGTTGAACCGATGGTGTGCTTACTGGCAGATATATATCCAACGACACAATCCGGCTTTCTATCCTCCCTAGCAGACCAAACTTCTCCCTCGTTTGCCAACAATGGCTGCTCACTCAGCTCTCTTTCATCATGCATTGTCACTTGAAGTCCGTATAGGCTTGTTATCATCTCCACGGTTCCCGTTGAAGTGGTAATTAACCGACGTCTTGCCTCTCAAAATCCTCGGACAACCTTTTCTAATTGCACTGCTCTTCCATCAATGTAATGCTAATAATAAGCAGTGCAAAAATTTCACCCCTCATGGTTATTCCATGGAGAATTCCGCTTAATGCGCGAAGGATTCAAATCGTGAAATTGATGGCACGAGCCTCTGGCGCCAAATGTTTCGGCCCCCACTCCCCCACTGCGACCAACAAAACCTTGAGCATCTCCAACCCCGTTCCATTCTTGTTTGGGGTTCTTGTTGTTTATTTTTGGCTTCATTCATTGACTTTCCTTCATGAAAAATTTCATGTCTAATTCACCCTCCGTCGCATTTCATGGCGTCCTGGGATCATCCGGCGCCTGGCACTAGCCGGGACAGCAAGCGAGCAAGCGGGCAATCAAAGGATATGAATGCGATCGAATTACGGCATTTGTCGGGCACAAGCTATCAGAAACTTCGTGATGAAGATACGTCGTACAAGTCTAAAGACTTTCATGAGACGATTGAGCTTGTCGACGAAAGTTCGGGGCAATCGAGCAAGACACGCGGGTCGAAACGTTTTCCCCGTGGCTGGAGATTTGGGGCTTTGAATTGTTCTCTATCAGCCTCGATAGTTTTTCTCCTCAACCTCTGTGTGACGATATGGGGCTCAACACATGGAAATGAGCCAGGGATCCTTTATGAGGGAGATTGCGATGAAGTTCGAGATCTCAACACCTACGTGCATTTATTCATTAACGTCTTGAGTACGGTGATCTTAGCCTCGAGTAATTATACAATGCAATGCCTCTCAGCACCGACCAGGAAAGAAGTCGATAAAGCACACTCCAAGGGAGCTTGGTTGGATATAGGGGTACCGAGTGTGCGTAATTTGCAAGCAATCAGCCATACCAGGAAACTGCTCTGGTTTTTTTTGGGACTTTCCTCTCTTCCCCTTCATCTATTGTAAGATCATTTTGTTTCCATGAGTTGCGGGTATGGAGTCATGACCAGACAACATAACCTTACACACATTCAATACATTTAAAGGAAGTCCACTGATGTTTATAATCCAGTTACAACTCTGCCGTTTTCAGCTCGATTTCTGCAACTCGTTACTATGCGTATCACGTTAGCTCCGGCTTCCTGGAATCCGAAATATGCAGAAACAGCACTGATGTGTATCCCGAAGGAGGCCAGGTTGGATTTATGTGCGAACTTTTACATTCCAACTCACTCGAGCTGCTTAGTAACACCAGTTGTCGGGACGCATATGCTGTTACAGTTCAAACGAAGTGGCGGAATGTTCTAGCCATCACCGACAGTGCCGATATGAACGATACGAATGTTTATTCTGTCTATAATGAAGAGATAGCTGAAGCGGGACTCGGAGGTCCGAATATGCCGGCGGAACCATACAAGTGGATGTGCGATTCCGATATCAGCGGTCCTTGTTCTGATGCGTTGGACAAGTCGAAACCTTGGGTAGTGGATGGTCGTAGCATTTCCAGCTGCTATGCCGAACGAGCCCCTCAGTTTTGCAAACTACAGTTCAACAGCGCGATTGCGATTTTGGTAACGATACTCAATTTCTTCAAAGCTTCGATGATTGCTTATACGGCTCTCTATCTGAAAGAAAATCCGTTGTTGACGGTTGGCGATGCTGTTTCCTCATTCTTAAAGTATGAGGACGAGACTACCAGGGATATGTGTCTCCTATCCCAGGAGGATGTCAAAAAACACAAGAACTATTTCCCAGTTGGCCCAAGGAAATGGACGGGCGAACGAGCTAGGTGGAAAGATGCAATTAGTGCAAAGCGATGGTGGACATGTTTCATCATGTATTTTCCCCCTCCTAATTTGCTTTTAACGAGTTGTTCCTAACTAACCTGTCAAATAGGTATTCCTTTGCCATCATCATTGTCGCTGTTCTTTTCGAGGTTGGCATGAAGCAAGTAAGAGCTTCCGGTCGTGCCAACATATCAAGTCTCGTAGCCTTAGGATTCGGCGCTCTAGACCCCCGAACCACGATTTCAGGCTGGAGCATACACGGCATCGTAGGAAACGCGCTCATCGCCAATATCCCACAAGCCCTGCTCTCCTTCCTATACTTCTCCTACAACTCATCCTTCACATCCATGCTCCTTGGCCGCGAATGGAGCTTATACGCCTACCAATACAAAGGACTCCGAGTCTCAACCGCCGGAACAGGCGAGCAACGTAGCACCTACTTCCTCCAACTACCATACCGCTTCGCAATCCCACTCATGATCCTCAGCGGCACGCTCCACTGGCTAATCAGCCAAAGTATCTTCCTCGCCGCTGTCGACGCGTATGATTGGGACGGCTCAACATACGATTCCCGCTCTTACATGACATGTGGGTATTCCCCCATCGCCATGATATCGGTCATGATTGCCGGTGCCTGTATGATCTTCTTTCTAGTCGGGTTCAGTCATTTGAGATATAAACCTGGGCTTCCAATTGCGGGGAGTTGTAGTGCGGCGATTTCGGCGGCTTGTCATCCGAATGATGGGGTTGATGGATGTGTGGCTGCGGGGTGTAAGGTGAGATGGAGGGTTATTGGCCAGGAGGTGGATGGGGTGGGCCATTGTGGGTTTTCTAGTCGGGGAGGGGAGGGGGAGGGCTTGCCAGTAATGGGGGCGTCTTATGCTTGATGATTATTAGCTATATAGAATGTAGTTTTTTGTAATGGATCTGGGATGTTGTGAAGACTATAATGATGCGAGTAGTCACGTGTTCTGGACTTCTAGGGGAGGTAAAGTCTTCTTGGTCTCCCTCTTTACCAGAGTGAAAGTCAGTTTGGATATTGATGGTATAGGGAAATTTTAAAACGGGTCTAATCTATGAAGGTTATATATGGATGAAGTTACAGAAATTGAGTCTACGTGTTTAATTTAAGTAGGGAGTCGTGGCGGGGATGGAAGCGGAATAGGGTAGTGAAGGGAATTTGGAGACTGAGGGAGAGATTCTTAAGGATTGGCCGAGTACTCATGTTGGGGGAGGCGGGGGGACGTAAATTGGAATAGAAGGGGAAGCAAGTTTCATATGGATTTTTGCTTTATTGATATGGGAAGTTGGAGACGTTTCTAATTTTTAGGTTGGATAATTATGCTTGTGAATAAGCATTGCTAGGTACATTCTATTAAGTATTGCAATTATAACTTCATTAGGTTTTCGGTCAGCGAATACTTAAAGTTAGAGACGTCTCCAACTTTTAATTTCAGGAGTGTCTAGTTTCTACAGTGAGGTCCCTCTTGTTCATCCGGATCCCACAACAGCATCGTCTCAATCTCATAAGCAAGAGTCTCATTGGAACCTTTCAACACAACAGACCGCTGCTGTCCCGACGTCGAGCTTACATTCCACGCTGAAGTTCCATTCGGGAGGAAGTAAACTTCACCATCCGTGCGATCAAACTCGTATGAAGAACCAAGTCCGCGCACTGCATAATAAATTGCCGTTGCTTCATTCCAACAATTAGCAATCAATCCAGCCCCAACAATTTTGAAATGGACTTACGATCCCAGGAATGATGCGTCTTGTTAATCCCAATATTCGTCACAAAAGCATACGCAACTGGGTTATCCACCCCTGTCTCAGTACTCAATCTCGCTCCAATGTAAATCTGATCTCCGATGGAATCCTGTACGTACGTTACCACGCCGGGCCAATGCGTGAGGACGTATTCAGCATACTTGGGCCCGTAGCGGAAGAAATTGTAAGAAGAGCCTGTGGGGCTACCTTGTACGACCAGTTCAACTACTTTCTGTGCGACGAGCTCGGAGCCTGATAGAGGCGAAATCGAGTCGCCCTCCGATTGCAAGAGACGGTAGAGATTATCATGGAAACCTATAACTGCTATAGTCACACTTTCATCTGGACTTGAAGAAAGTAAAGTGCGATACAAGGTAACTGGGTCCGTCGTATTTTCGCCATCTCGGACATCCTCCGGGAAAGAGTACGTTAGGCCAGTCACATAGGTCGGATATGGATATTCAGGATCTATGGTGGAATTGTCGACGGGCTTCTGGATCGCGACTGGTATGTCTCCGTGGCCATAGTAGGTATTGATAGCATCCATGGCGGGCGGAACATAGCGACTGAAGACGCTGGATATGGTTCCTAGAATCTCCGCTTCACCGCAGGCTTGGAAGACGTTGGCGAGGCCGATCGCTTCGGGGTCGTCGACCTGTGAAGGGGTTAGGTATCGCTATGCTGGGATTGACGCTGTGGCATCGATTGAAAAGATAGGAATCTGTACCAGATTCAACATGTCGGAATCGATGATGATTCTCTTGGGTGATGGATAATATTTTGGCACTACTCGTGCGTTGATTACATGGCATATTGTCGCACTGAGGGCTAGCCATTGAAGGAGCCTTTTCGCCATGTTAATCATGTTGAATCCCCTTGAAATTGGCCTTGCCAATGGATCTTGGAGGTTTCAGTCGAATGATAAACTTTTTCTTGAAACTTGGAAGGATTGGGTGGATCTTAGTCTTGTTACTGCCTCGGTAGAGATCGAGTCTAAAGATGCCTATCTTGACGACACCTTACCCTTCTCGCCATGATGGAGTATGCTGTGCGATGGCACTCGGGTGTCATGACTGAAAATGCTTAGAGCTAAGAAAGCTGTAGTACATCGTCCTATACAGCTAGGTAGTACGAGGAGGCGTCCAAGGCGCGGTTGGTGAAAGGTTGGAGCGCACGGGCCTGCGGCACGAAAACTAGAAGACGTCGTTTGCTCTACCATCTCTCCCGAACAACAACTCCCTTCACTACTTATTACCAAACAATTCATCTCCAAAGCCAGCTACCCTTTCACCTCTAACCACGATTCACCGTTTGTTCTATGTACAATGCATGCCAAAACGGCCCCCCCCCACACCAGCAATCCCAGTGGCAGCAGCCCCTGTCTATCGTCCTGCACAAAATATCGACAATACCTCCCGTCCCCGGTCAATATCCCGCAGCTTATCTATTTTCTCGCGTTAACTCAGCCTCGTGCCTACAAACAACCACTTGAAATTCTCCGTCATGCCGATTTCCATGCACAAAATATTGGACATGCGCTTAGCCTGCCGTTGCCCGTCTCCCATTCTGTCTGGGCACACGCGGTTTGAGAAATTCGATAGAGAGCTCGGTTGGGATTTATCTCAACTATGGCGAACCTTTCTCGTATTATTTATCTATATTTCCCCTGGCTCAACATGGTGACTTCTTCACGCTTTTTGCTTTTTCGTCTATGATCATCTTTCGCTCGTTTTTGTTCTTTCACCTTTTGTTTCTTTAGGTTTTGAGGTCATTTCTAATTGGCTGTAATTCTAATGTCCGATATGATCCGCACTCCGATGCTCACTTACTTCGCTTTTGTCACATTAATATTCCAACTCTCAAAGATCCTAGCTGCACCAACATGGCCATCGTCAGTCGACGATTTGGAAGATATCATGCTGCTCAATACTGGGTATAGGTCGCGCGGTTTCGCAGCACCCGTCACTCCATGTGGCGCATCACCCGGTCCTGGACGGGTCCAATCCGCTGAATGGATTCGAACTGCTTTTCACGATACGGCGACCGGTAATATTAATTTTGGTCTCGGAGGATTAGATGCATCCATCATGTTCGAACTTAAGAGCCTGGATAACCCGGGTCCGGGATTTATCAACTCTCTCCAAACCTATGCGCCTTATCTATCAAGTCGTGCGTCCACGGCGGACCTTATCGCATTGAGTGTATACACAGCGGTGAGATCATGCGGTGGACCAGTGATACCTCTCCGAACGGGCAGAATTGACGCAACAGCCGCCGGATCCGGAAGCGTTCCTCAACCCCAGAACGCGGTCTCCATCTTTCTGAACCAGTTTGCGAGAATTGGATTCAACTCCACAGAGATGATTGCGTTGGTTACCTGTGGTCATACTTTGGGCGGAGTTCATTCTGCCAATTTCCCCGAGATCGTACCTGTAGGATCAACGCCAGATGGACTCGCCAAGTTTGATAGTAGCGATTCTTTCGATAATAAGGTTGCTACGGATTACGTGTCGGGAACGACTGCGGACCCTTTGGTGGTTGGACCTTCAACAAGTAACACCAGGAATTCAGATGGCCGAGTCTTTGCATCGGACGGAAACGTCACTATCAGGGCGTTGACAGACCCTACGTATTTTGCAGACACCTGCAAAGCCTTGCTGCAAAGAATGATTGATGTCGTTCCTGCTGGTGTGGTTTTGACGGATCCGATCATTCCATACGAGGTCAAACCGTATGGCCTACAGCTGATGTTGCAGGGTGGAGGAGCTTCTATCTCGTTTGTTGGAGATATTCGAATTCGGACGACTACTCGCCCAAGTAGTCAAATAGCTTCAGTCCAGCTCCTCTATACAGATCGAACGGGATCTCAAGTTTCATCCAACATTGAGACCGCCTACAAAGGGAGTGCATCTGGGTTTGATGATAGCTTTGCAGTAGGTATAATTGCACCATTGAGGACCTTGACCCTGACTGTGGATAGTTCTATGGGTTTGCCACCCAACTTCCTGCGAACAGCTCGATCTCTTCTTTCAACGTTCTTGTCGGTTTAATAGACGGGTCTACGCAGGTATACGATAATAATGGCGGTGGTTTTCCGATTGATGATGAAATCATGTTTCAAACACCTCAAAGTTGTGTTGGTGCTTCTGGAGATATTACTATCGTTGCTGCTGTCAGTAACTGAGTTCTCTTTCCATCTGTGATTCAATAACAAGCTAATGTGTTGCAGGTTCGAAACACAATAACTTCGATACCTAATCTCAATGTAGTTCTTAAGATTTCTCGAGCAAGCCCTAATCCAGTCCCGTCGTTATCGACCGTTTCCACTGCTCTGGCGACTCAGTCAGCAGTCGGATCATACAATCTCTATTCAGCTACTTATACACCATCAGCGGGTGAAGTATCCGAATTCGGCGTTTCTGCTGGAGATGTCAATGATAATTACAAGGAACCAAGTATCTTACCATCCGCATGTCAGACCTTAGATCCCACCCCACCATCATCGACAGGAACTCCTTCCCCCTCCACTTTTTCATACGAGGGCTGCTACACGGATTCTGTAGGATCCAGAGCATTCACTGGAGCGACCTACTTTGGTGGCTCTGATATGACTGTCGAAACATGCGCTTCTTTATGCAGCACATTCCAATACTTTGGGCTGGAGTACAGAGCTGAATGCTGTAAGGGATCCCAAAACCATACATGCTGTCCATTTCTCACCTTTTACAGATTGCGGTAACACTCGCAATGCCAGCAGTACCTTAGCTGCAGCCTCCGACTGCAATATGCCCTGTCCGGGCAACAGTACCGAAACATGCGGCGCCGCGAATCGCTTAAGCGTTTACAGAAATACCAAATACGCGCCCATTTCCAATGTAAATGTAACAGGCTACCTATACCAAGGATGTTACAGTGAAGCCAGCTCCGGCCGTGCTCTTATCGGGAGTTCTACGACGAGTGATGAAATGACTGTGGGATCTTGTGCGGACTTTTGCAATGGCGCGACATATTTCGGTCTTGAGTATGGCAGGGAGTGTTGTAAGTAAATAAGTTTTGAGTACTAGCGATCCTTCAAAGCTGATATCTTTGTAGACTGCGGTGCGACGTTGGCGAACTCGAGTATACCGAAGCCGGCGGATGATTGCTATTTTACTTGCGCTGGGGATGGACATCAGTATTGTGGAGCCAGCAACCGAATTAGTCTCTACAAAAAGGAATAAACGGTGATGTTTTTCATTTACCTATCTATGTTGAGTGATTCAACAAAACCATCTTAGTAATAGATACGAGAAGTAACAAACTCACCCTCTCCATCCAAATACCAAGTCTAGAACCCCCAAGACCGCTAAATTTCCCCCACGTCAATTAAATACCTGAAACAACATGCAAATCTGCAAAACCGATCACAAAATTCCCCAAAAGGGGATTTCGTTTAGGCTAAAGCATAATCTTAATTTTCCAATCACGTCTCACAAGCGACATACGTACACCGCAACCCCGGCACCTCACCAATCGAAGTCCGAAATTCTCATTTTTCTTTACCTCTTCCCGTGTGGGAACTTGGGGTGACATATCTATCTAACGTGGGTGGTGGTAATGGCAGGTAGGAAGAACCGTTTGATCGGCTCTGCGTTTACGCGGTCAGCTTACTGGGTTTTACTGGTAGAGGAAAGATGTCAGGCCTACCGAACCATGGGGACGGTTTATGCGAACCACTGATGGCTTATGCGAGGACCGAATCATGAGGGGGGACGGGTGGAATTGGGATTAGTGTGTAGCTTAAGAGGTAGGTACTTGGGAATTGCGGAGTCCGAAGTGTGGAATATGTGCAATGCATGTGGCATGGTTATATGTAGGTAGGTACAGGTACGTACATTACTTATTAAACAAACCCCCATTCTCATCCGTCTACGCCGCAATACGTTTTCCTCTGATTATCCCCTCTTAATCCCATCTCACCTTCCTTCCTCCCATCTCCTCTTCTCACTCTTACCTTTTCAATTTTGCTCTATAATAGCTAATACCATACATACATACACAACAACCAATCATGCCACCACCATCTAAGCCCAAAAAAACAGTCCTAATAACAGGCTGCTCCCCAAACTCCATAGGCTCCAGCCTAGCCCTAGAATTCCACCGCCGAAACTACATCGTAATCGCGACAGCACGATCCCAAACCCGTCTAACACACCTCTCTTCCCACGGCATCCTAACCCGAGAACTGGACGTGACATCCCCAAACTCAATCCTCGCCCTCCGCGACAGCCTAAAAACCGAATTAGAAAATGGATTAGATATCTTAGTAAACAATGCCGGAGGCCTAAAACTAGGTATGATCAGCGACACGACACGAGTAGAATGGGAAGACATTCTCAAACTAAACCTGCTCTCCGTGATCGAAATGAACAAGACTTTCCTCCCGGCATTGATGAAAGCGAGAGGTTGGATCGTAAACCACGCATCTATGTTAGGTTTTGCCAATTGTGCCGGTTGCTCCCCTTACGCCGTTTCCAAAGCCGCATTAGAAGCCTACTCCAACACGCTACGAGTCGAACTCACCCCCTTCAACATCCGCGTCACAGTCCTAATCTCCGGCGTCATCGACTCAAATATAACGCAGAACATGTTCGCTGTACCAACGACGCTTCCAGAAACCTCGCTCTACCGCCCCATTAAGCGCGAGATTGAGGATGCGTGGGCGGGCGGGTCGACGAGGGGTAAGGAAACGGATCCGCAGGTGTTTGCGGAGGGTGTTGTGGGGGATTTGTTGGATTGGGGAACTTGGTATGCGCTTTTTGGGTATCCCAAGTGGATTTGGAGGGGTGCGGGCGCGGGCATGGTCTGGTGGGTGGGTGTTTTGGGGTGGTTTTGGAAGGGGTGGGCGGATGGGTTGGTGGGGGGGATGAGTGGGATTGGGTTGTTGAGGGGGCGAATGGATGGGCGGGAAGTGGCTTAGATGGTGGGTATGTGTGTATATGGTTGTTGGGTTTGGAGTTTGGAGTTTGGAATTGAGTGGCTGGTGGGATTTGCTATCCATATGTAGAAGGGCCATAGAAGACAAGCTCTTTCGAGTCCCCCGGGCGATGTCTTATTCTCACAGAGCTACTTTTCAAGGCATTTGCCATCTTGTAAGAAGATCTGTGAGAATAAGGCATCGTCTGGGGGGCTCTTCTCAGCTTGTGTTCTTTGGTTCTTATATATATATGTTCGTATGGAATGATGTTTCATTGGAGAAATAGTCGGATGGGTTTGAAGGTTACGAAGAAAGTGCATTAAAAAGTTTCAGAGGACGTGCATCCAGAAGTCGAGATTTCCTTTTACGAAGCATGGTTTCTAAGACCTCGAGTTTGGTCATAGGGGGTAAAGTGGAATAAATAACCTGTCCATGTCTGGCTTTGTGGGTATAGTGATAATTGAGGCAACTTGACAGCTCAGTTTCCCAAACTTCCATAGATTTATCTTCATGGAGAGTGGTTGTAAGAATCGCAAACATTGGGATGGACTGATAAGCCATGCTTAAGGAGAAGAACCAACGAGACATGAAGGCGAAAACGCTTCAAAGTTTCGATAGCTAATGGGATGGAATGACATGGGAATTATTCGTCCTTGGTAAGACCCGTGGAAGATCACTTTTCTAACATGGATATAGGAGATATTCCTCAATATCCAAGTAATATCATACGGCAATGTTAGTGAAAAGAGACACTGGTGCAGAGACAACGAAGCCGAGTTCACGTTACTAGATACCTAATACTTGTCTCGTCCGTACGTCTACATTAAATGAAGTGAACGTAAAGCCTCGTAACCCATAGGAGAGGTGGTACGCTTTACCATATTCCATAATCCGTAATATCTAATATACAATACCTACCAAAGGTATATAGACCAGCATGATAACCTATTATTCGAGCTAACCCAGCTGACAGCTTTCCAATTACGGCCTTTTCGCTGCAGAAAGACGATGCAATTCATCCGCCTGTCGCTGCAACATGACCACGGCACCAAGGCTGATCTTCCTCAATCCATCTTGAACCTTTTCTTTGTCCTTGGGCTCTTCTGACTTGCTTACCCGGATCGTCTCTTCTGCTGCCGTACTAGCAGCTTGCAGCAATTTCGGTTTGCCGTAATAGAGATATTCCAGTTCTTGAGCGAATGGTACAATATTGGGGCGGTGGACCATGGCGTGGATGATGAACGCTCGGGAGCGGAAATAGGCTCGTTCGGTATACAAAGCGCTTGCTAGGGTTGTTTCAGGGGTGGAGCGGTGAATGTCATAACCTGCTTCATCTGTAGCAAAGAGGTTAGCAGGTACATCCTCGACATCGAGTATGAAGATGGAAGTATCGCACTATAATATGGGTCCCGACACAACACTAGCCCTAGAATTGACACCAAAACTTGCAGAATGGTGCTCTTCGACATACTCCAATTTTCACCACTCTCATCCGCATGCCAAGTCCCAAGCAAACTTAGACAGATCTTCCCATCCTCATACAGATTTGGATTAACAGGGCCCAAGCCACCCGTCCAACTATGGAAAAAGGCTAGGGGAGGACCCAAAGGAAAGGCACCCCCTAAGTTCAAGTCGATGAGAAAAGGTGCGAACTCGTACGGTGTGTCATCTGGACCAATAATCAGGACGCGGAGAAGATCGAGCCGAGACTCCCAGCTACGGACAAGAATGCCGGGGGGAAGCGAGTTGCGCAGAATTTTATGTTCCTTTGTGATGCGGCGGACCCAGCTTGATGTTGTTGGCTGTGGTTCGTCGAGATAGTGATGGTCGGTCGGAGGTGGCGTGTCAAGAATTAAGAAGGGTTCCGGCGCGTCTGGGTTATCTGGGGTATTTGCAGTTTGTGACACGGTTTCAGATGGTTGGGATCCCCATTGTTGGGTATCTTTAGTGGTATTAGTTGGTAAAGGATCTCGAGAGGCAGACACAGATCGGCTTGATGGTCTGCTGTGCGCCTTATGTTCACGCCTCTCTTCAGAGTCGGATAAGGGCGTGGTTTTGGATGTTTCGACTTCTTCGTTTCCCAGCGCATCTGGCATAGAAGCATCGTCATCAGTCTCCGGGATGTCGTCGTCGTCATCCTCTTCGTCTTCTGTAGACCAGTCGTCATCGTTCCCAATGGTAGCCAGCATGATGTCACCACCTTCGTATTCCACCCACATCTCCTCGTATTCGTCCTCGTCAGTGAGGTCGTCCGCTTCATCAAATTCTGGAAGTTGGAGTGGATCAAAATGGCCATCCATGTCGCTGCTGTACACAAGAGTTGCATGCTCTGGTGCCACTTGAACATCCACAACAGGTTTGGCTGCTCCCAGCCTGACTGTCATTTTACCGTCAAGGCAAAGATCGATGACTTCGCCGAACCAGTTGGGGCCCTCTACTCCAAGGTTGGGGTCCTGGGCAGACTCGTGTAGCGTAACGAAGTCTCCACGCCGTCTAGTCAAACTAGTCGTTGACTCGATGTCATACAAGCTGACGCCGTGTTCTACCTCGGATAGACTGCCAGTATGCGCTGGGGGAACGAGGTCACCCTCAGATTTAAGGAATCGAATATCTGGGTTCGAGAACCATCGCACCATGGCCAGTCGATCAGATGGTTTGACAGTTTGAACGACCCCTACTTTTTCGGGTCGGAATACCCATTCCTCATCACCTCGAGTGTCGTCGGCCTCCCGCGAGCTGATAATTTCTCCCGGCCACACCTCATCGTCATCTTCCACGTTGGGATCTGGAATCAGATTGGTACTGGAGTCCTGTGTTGTAGTGAGGTCCTGCCATAGAACCGTTACCTGCGTGTGCGTCTTCATGACGAGGTACACGTTCATGTCGTATCCTAGCGTGTCTGCTCTTGGTATTCGCTTTACTCGTCCTTGCGCAAGGCCGTTTGGCAAAGTTTTGGATCCATCGTATTTCACCACAGCGCCAGCCATATCTTTAAATCTGACTCGATCACCAATGCCCACTTCTGCAACATGATACGTTGGGTCCTGGCCGTTTGAGGCTCTCGGTAGTGTACAGGCAGCTGATCGGCTAGCATCGTAGATGTAAAAATCAGGGCTTTCGAGGATGTCGAGGTCGATGTTTGAGGGAGGTTTGATGGAGGTTCTAGTAGCCCCGAACCTTCGAGATAGCCAGCGTACATCGAGCATGACGACCCGCGTTTCAACAACAACCCCCTGCGGTGCAACATTGGGGTCAAAGGCGCCAAATTTCCATGTCCCCCTCCGCAGATTGCCTTTCTTGGTTCTGACTCTGTTCCCAACAGTCAACCTGTCGACAACCGGACCTTCTCTCTCTAGTTCATCCGCGTTTTCTACAACGACCACGCTGTTGTTTCCTAGACGAAGGGTAACCTCGTCGTATATCTCTTCAACGCGACCAACCCAGTTGTTGTACATGACCAAAGCACCATCTTGATACTCGTGAACGCTGATGAGCTCTTCCGAAGGTACGCCGCGGATCGAAATGTCTTCGTTAAGGTGTTGAGAGGGCTGGCTTTCTGAAAATGCCGCCACGGGGTAAAGCGAACAGATCGAACTGGTGCCGATGACAGTTCCACTCATGGGGCTCTGGGCATTCCTCTTCACAACATCTCCCACCCACAGTGCCCTGTCGAGCAGTTCGAGACGAGATTCGTGGATGAGCTCCGTCTTGAGATCGGTTTGCCAAGACACCAGGACGGTTCCACGAGGTGGCACGCCCTTTCTCATGAAGCGGAGGAAGTCTTCGCGAGGGATATCGGCGTGGGCCAGGATGTCCTCGCTGTAGTCTCTCTGCGGCGACGGTTCGTGCGTGTCGATGTCTCCAAACGTGCGGTCTACGACCCCCACCATTGCCCGATCACTTTTCAGACCGACGGTGTCTTCGGCGCAGAGGCTGGTAGGTTCCGCCATGGCTTTTGTATCCGTGCTCAAGAGGGTAGCGTAGCGTAGCGTGGCGCAGAGTGTCGGAAGGAGAGGTAGCCAGGCGGCAATCGGTGTTGTTCAAGCTGCGAGGACGGGGAGCGAGAGTGAGAGGGTTCGTGGTATCGTAGAAGAGGCGGGGACCCAGAGAAGGCAACGAATGACGATGTATAAATATGGCAGCGGAGCGGCTGGAGCGGTTGCAGGGGCCGTGAATGCAGCCGTCCCGTTGCTCTGCGGTGCAAATTGGCAAACCGTCGCGAGCGCGGGTTACATGGCGTGGGCAACAGAAAAGCAGAGGGAGTGGGATGGCCGCCTGCGGATGTTTTGAGCTTGCCCTGCCGCGCCGCACGTTTAGCCGACTTAATCCCGCCCGCATGTGAAGCATGGCAAGCCCACCACTCTCCACGGCCAATTCACCACCATGGCTGACCCTCTCTACGAACTCCTCGTCCCCTACTTCGACGCCCACGATGCCGCCTCCCGTGCAATTCCCTCCGCCGACGACCCCCTCATCACCGCCTACCTCAGCCGTCTGACCACGTTGCCCCTCGCAGCTCTCACGTCCTCGGAGCAGCAGTCCCTCTCCCAGAGCTCCCAGTCCATCCTCCGCTCCCTCCAGGCCCTCTCCAAACGCTCGCACAAATCCATCATCAGCTCCTCGGATCATCTGGTCCACCTCAGAGACACCTTACCGAAGCTAGGACAGGACACGGCAGCGCTGCAGGATGGAATTCCCAAGCTGGAGAACGCGGCATTGCAATTCGCGGACAAATACAGCAAAAGCGTCGAGAACCCTATCCTGGACCGTCGGAGAAAGGCAATGCTATTGGCAAGGAACGTCGACCGCATCTCCGACATACTAGAGTTGCCCGCCCTTCTCTCCTCTGCCATCTCATCCTCGACCGCCCCATCACAAGCCACCGCTGCTACGACGTCGTCTGCCATCAGCACGAACTATGCCTCAGCCTTGGATCTATATGCGCACATCAAGCGTCTTAATACCTTGTACCCGAGTTCAGGGTTGGTGTCCTCGATTGCCGCTCAGGCGGAGCAGGAGATGAAGGTAATGACCACGAATCTAATCGCTGGTCTCCAATCCCAGGGGATCAAGCTGGCCGGTGCTATGCGGACGATCGGCTGGCTGCGGCGAGTTGCTCCAGAGCTGGATGAAGCGTGGACCATGCGGAACTCATCGACCATTGGCAGCAGCGAGGGAGCTTTGGGAGCCTTGTTTTTGGTTTGTAGGCTTTCGAATTTACTTTCTATGCTGGAGGCGTTAGAACCTCTTCGTGAACTTGCCGATCAAGAAACAGCCAGGCGCTCTCAGGCCAAGAGCAAGGAGGCAGGAGACAAGTGGGCTGGTGGTCAACAAACCGAGCGCTACCTAAAACGGTACATTGAGATCTTCCGTGAGCAAAGTTTCGCCATCATATCAATGTACAAGAGCATATTCCCCGCCGCTCTCCCAGTTCCTGGGACTGTCTCCGACTCTGAAAATTCGAAAGGCTCGTCGACAATCCAGAATCCACTCCAACCCATCCCTTCTGCCCTCGCCACGTTCCCCATGCATCTCGTTGAGCTTCTTTTCGAGACACTGCGGAAATATTTACCAAATGTCCAAGATCGGTCCTCGAGAGACAGTCTCCTTACACAGGTCCTCTACTGTGCGGGCAGTCTCGGACGACTTGGTGGAGATTTCAGCCTCATGATCGCTTTGCTAGAAGAGGAGATCAGAGAAAGCGAGAGCGGCGATGAGGAGCAGCATGAAGATGAATGGGTCGAGGTCATGAAGAAGCACAGGGTGCAGGCCAGCCGACTGGAATTGCTGGCGAGTGGCGTAAACACCGGAAGGACGAGTAGTCCTGTAGATAGAAGTGTCAGTCCAGCGCATTGATGGTGGAAATGCTTGGTATGTAGAACACAAAAATACCCTAAGATTTATATTTCACTTTCTAATCAATTGAGTTCATAAGCCCCTCTTTGTTTAGTTCGGTTTGGTGAAAGTCCATCACATGTTTGAAGCGAAGCAGTCACGTGCACATTGCTTCACTGTGACCACTTCTACACCTACGTAAACCCCACCGCACGGCGCCGTTCGCCTCAACAACAACAATCACCTTCAATAACAACAAGATGGATTCCGCGCCCATCGTCCCATTCCTTTGTCCGGAACTTTGGGTTTACACTCTCCAGTTCTGCGACAATTATACCTTATGGCTTTGCAGGCGCGTATCTAAAGCATTCAAATATGAAGCTGAACGTGTGATTCGCACACAGCAACGGATCAAAGACCTCGTAGTTCACACGGGAACATCTCCAATCGATACCAAGTCGTCATACCCGTTGTATTTCACGAGATTGTCCAAAAATGGCAAACGAGCCTATTTCAAGATCCCTTCGGACTTCGACCTCTACCGCGCAGTAACCCCGCCGCCATATCCGCTATCTGTCGCATACATCTACTTGTCCATGTTCAGCGGGTACTTGTCGATACCAGGTCGTCGGATCAGGAAATCTGATATGGACGGAATAGAAGAATTCCTCCCGCCTTTCATCCTAGGCAGTGAAGAGCGAAATGGGTTTGCAATGCAGCAGCTTCTCCGAGCCGTGAAACCGCGTGCCATATTTCCTGTGCCAGAATACTATATCACCGACCACAATTCAGGTATCAGCGCAGACACGGAGCTCTACCGCTGCCGGGTTCACTCAGACACGCTCGAAATCTCATTCGATCAATACCATACGATGCGGCTTCTATACCGCGAAGAGGAATTCGTCATGCGCAAAGTGACGCAATTCTGCGAACATCCTGCTTGCAAATCGGCCGGTATATGCGTCAAGACGAATCACGTCCGCGAGTACCACCAATACCGCAAACAAGCACGCAAGGCCCGAATTTCAAGATGGTATTTGATGAACACCAGTTCTTGCATTGACCTGGAAGGGAAGAAGATGAACCGACACCTCGACGCTCGTGTCAAAGAGTTGCAGTACATGTATTCCCAAGTCGAAGAACCAGGATGCCACGAGCCACGGGATGATATGGCTATGCTTCCGTCCAAGGGGCTTATTCTGAAGCCTCCCAATGGCAACGAGCTTGTGCATTGGGATGAATACGAGGACGAATTCATCTCGCTGATTGGTCGATATGGTCTTTTCTGATTGGTTTATCTGTCCTTTTGCCAGGATCTCATAAACCCAGATCTCCATATCATCCTCATATGCAAGCAAAACAAAAACAACTTATCCACCAGAGGCTCATTGGGATATCAACCACGTTCCCTTACGGAACGTTTGAGTAGTACGGCGATAATACAATCCAAAATTCAATCTCTGTGATCGTTCTCGGGCTTGTGAAATACGCTATTGACTAATATTGTTTTCCCCATATTCCCCATATTCCCCATATTCCCTAATATCCCCCTCCGCAGAATCCCCCAAACAACTAGTCATTCCCACAGCACCGCCACCTCGTATCCTCATCCCCCATTAACTTAATCCCATGAATCCAAATCCGCGAACCCCACGTTTCTAGCCTATTTCCGCATTTAACGCTATAACGATTTAGGTGTAGTGATATAGTAGGAATATCGTAATCCCCTAGACCAAGTTCCTGGAATATGGGGTAGGAGAGTTCTATGAGAGGGGTTTGTTTGCTTGTTGATTGGTATGTTACATCTGAGGTATCTCCGGAAAAGGTGAAAGATTCAGTTTTTCATGTTACTGATATTACTTTGTTCCACAACATTAGTGGGACTGTGGATGGTTTGAGATGATAACTAGAAGGTAATAGGTATATAGATTAGTATAAATTTTGCATTCCACTAAATTGCTCGAATGAATACTTGAAATATCAAGATTTTATTTTTCATCTATCTACAATTTCTATTTCTACCAGCGAAGAAGAAAGTCGAACTGAAAAGAGAAAAGGTAAAAAGTGAACGACCAGTCTTCTAATTATAAAGATATACTCAAGCAGATTAAAAAGATAGTATCATCATCAAAAAAATCATTAGCAAAAGAGAAAAGAAAAGAAAAGAAAAGAACGATCCCTTGAACTTTTACTTAGCTCATATCCATAGGAGCAGCCTCATAAGGTCCTCGAGCTCTCCTTTGCCCCGGCTTCATAACCTCATCTATCGTCCCGAACCCAACCAATCTCCTTCTCCCAGGTGCCGGTGCATCATCAATCTTCTGCCCAAAGATGAGTTTCGTGTCTCGGAATTCCGATAAATCCGTATTATCTTCTCGCGCCGCTTTCCTGGCAACCCGATCCAAAGTCTCGCTTGCTCTTGTCGCACCAACGATTTGGAGGAAGCCGTCTTCAATATAGACACCATTGTGGTTTACGGAGAATAGGCCGATCATTAGGAGGAGGAACGCAACGCCTAGAGAAGCAAAATATGGAACGAAGATGTTTGCTTTCTTGTTGAATGTGTAGATGGTTATCCAGGGTCTCTGCTGGACTCCTTTGTGGATCTGGGTTCGGTTGAGCGCGATAAGGGAGATGGTGACGTTGCGGAGGTAATCTTCGAAGGTTTGGGGACTAAGCGTGAATTCGATTAGGGGCCAGGAGAGGACGCCGTCGTCGTTAGATTCGTATCCGTAACCTCCTTTGACGTATTGTGATTCCATTAACGATATGCCGACAGATCCGTAATAATTGTTGGCACTGAGATCTAGACTTGTTAGCAAGAAAAAGGAATCCTATAGCCCAATAAACATACCCCATCCAACGTTCCCCTTGAGGGTCTTGACCACCGCATCCCGTATAGCTAATATATTCGTCATGCGTGTCTTGTTGCGCAAAACATCGTCTGATATGCGTTGACGTTGGTTCGCATCCGCAGAGAAATTGTTGAAGGCGCTGTTGAAGAAAATGTTTTCGGGCTTCCAAAAATCAAGCATGTTCACATTTGGATCGGGCTCTTCAAGGATTTGAAGACTTCTTATACCGTTGGTGAATGTGACGTTCATCATATACGTTGTAATCGATGTTGTGCATGCGACGGTTGCAGCATCCCTCGTGCGGTTATTCAAGAGTACGAGACGAGTGCCATCCGGTTCCCAAGTAATGTAAAATGTCCCCTCGTGTCGTTTGATAATATCAGATGAAAAGTATTTTTGTTTGTACCAGTCCATGCCGCTGTAAAGCCCTATGTATTCGCCTTGCGATTCCACGGGGTCCCCTGAAACGGTGGTAAATGAGGTCAAGTTTATCCACTCCAGATCTGGTTTGACATCAATACAGGAGAAAGAGGGGCCGTCTATGGAGAGTTGGTAACTGCAATTAGTTCCACATGGGGAATCCCATTCTATGATACGGCCAGACAGGAATGTTTCTTTCGCAATGCGAACGACCTCGAATTTGGGCGACCTATTTCAGCTGTCAAAGAACCGATCAAGCCATCTATTGTAGTGCGAAGGCTCTCGTAACTCACATGTATGACATGTTTGCCGGCTCGAAAGCGGACAGGACCCTCTGTTGAAAAGAAAGCAGACTTCCATCTCCGAAATCCCCAACATCCATGGTCGGTATATCCATCATAGGGAACCGCGCGTCCTCCCTAACGCCGATGTTCATGGCGGACGGGGGGAAGGTAGTTGCAATTGGAAGAAGAGCACAAGCTAGCCCAAACAGCCATTCGATCTTCGCATTGCGAAGGATGTCTAAGTGGATAAGGCGGTCCGGTCGACGGGCGAGGCTCATGACTATATCGATGGTGGACGCCTTGAGCTCTTTGGAACGAAAAAGCTTCCAAATACGTTGGGTGTAGGCAATTCGCACTGCAATCACGATGTGAATCTCAAACAAAATGGCCAAGACGTTGGACGCCAATCGTTGGGTAGGTTGAGGAATCGTTGATTCCGGTGACTGATTATCAATTTTGTAATACATTACAATATGTATCGCAGCAACGGCACAGGCTGTGAATACTATTAGCGCCAAACGTTTATCAAAGAAATCGCGCATGTCTCATACCGCCTAAGAAAAGAATGACCATCGTCCATGAGATGCTAAAGAATCGTTTCATGTAAGTGTATAACGAATCTTCTTGAGACCCTTTTTCTACTGGGGAGCGAGTGGTGTACTTGATGCCCGCATCTTTCCTGGCCGCGCTCCGGAGAGGCTCGTAATGTTGGTCAAAGCGCTTGTCCGAAGCATAGTCTGTCTTCAAATCTACTAGATCCCAAGTTGAGCTCGCTGCGCTACGATCGTTCTCCGGTGTTTTCCCCAGTAATGAAAGTTCCATGTCATCGTTATCGTATTTGGAAGATCGGTTTGTGATGAGAGAAGGAAGGTCGGAAAGTCGGCGTGGGTTCGGATTATCCATCCGGAATGATATTGATGATTAAAACGTGACAAAGGAGTGGAAGGTCATCAGGGCGCGGGATGGAAATAAGGAAATGTACATGTACGTAAATATCACATTCAATAATAACTGGCAGAGGAATTTGTGGAAGTGTACGGAATCCACAGTAGGATGGCTTTAGAAATATGGCTTTTCCACATGATGGTCAATCTTGGCAGAGCTAAACGCTTTATGGGTGGTTTCCGATATGTCTACCGTGCCTTCCTTAAGTACTTTCCCATCTCTCTGTTTAGCGTCGATGGGAGGAAGAGTGCTTGCGGTTTTAAGGGCCAATTGAAATGGTAAGCACCTAGTTCAGGACCCACGTAGCCGTCTTGACAAGATTGTCCCGCAGCCTTAGTCAACCCCGCTACTGATATCATAGTGCCCATTTCGTGTTTCTCGCAGAAATGATTCTCAACCTTGAGGGGCCTTTCTAGAGTTCAGGTCCTTTCAGAAGCAGCAAGGAGTCAGCACCCGAGGCATTAGCCGAAGCAGGCATCGTCTCGACGAGGAATTCTTTTAGCGGCCAGAAGACGGGAAGAGGTGTGGCTGAAGTGAAGCTGAAGTTCGTATTGTGACCCAAGGAATGACATGGCCATAGTCATGGCACGACGGCACCAGTGTTCTAGTAAAGAGTCTTCACTGAAAAGGCCGTGGCTGTGCGATGAGCGAAGGTTGCTAAGATCATGTTTGTGGTTTGATATGCAGGCCGAGAGAAACGCTCAGACATTATAGTGACCCGTTGACCAGCAACTTGCCATCCCCTGGCCTTTGTATAGCACCAACTCTGTGGCAAAGGAAAGGCATTCCGAGATTTCTCGCCTAAGTCCGTGTTTCACCAATCGACCCCTTAACAAACGGCAGTTGCTTTTCCCACCCGAGAAAGTATCTTCGAAGTGGATTGGATGAGGCGGGACTTGGCAATCGTACAACATCGTTAAGCGGCAGCAAAATTCTCCGTAGAACAGAGCGGATGAAAATGGATCATGCACTGCAGACTAATTGGTTCAAGCAGCTCCGGGTAGCAAAAACTAAGGGAAATTCAGTATAGTTTCCTATTCGAGACCCAAGTTATCTAGTTAGCTTGGTGGATGGATATACCGCGTCTCCCGGGTGCGTTGGCCGATAATCCTAGTTTTCAGCTGAGAACATTCTTGAAGCTATGCTTTAAAAGATGGAGATGTCATGATGAGAATTCCTACCGAATGTTCGAGGGCGGATCGTCCATAGTGTTGAGGTTCTAGGGGCTTGGACCAAACTTTGCCAAGAAGCAAGTACGTGCGTATGAAGGTAAAGAATAGCTGGGGACCGGTTGATCTGATCATCAGATGTTCTGCTCCGATGTTCATTGCTCATGTGCCCGCCGCCGTAAATCCACGAGACCTGCACTGCGTGTCTTCAAGAGCATTCCGGATAAGAGGTTTGACGAGCAAGAGTCTGGGTTCGTGAAGTAGCATTTGCAAGAAGTGTTGAATCAATCAAGCCTGATGACTTAGGAAAAGTGATGGTCCTTGCATGATGATTTTTGTTCGTGGTGAAATAAACCCCACACGTGCCGGCAGAATCTTGTCCTAATTAAGAGGCGGTGTAATGGATCATTGGAGATATATTTCAAGCTTATTACTTCACCTACCTACCTTCAGGGCACTCGGACCTCAGTCGTACATGACATAGAGGTGCCTACAAAACTTCTACATATCAAGGGTATCATTACGTTACTAACATCATGCCCAAATTCCAAGCGACCAGCTACCTCTGTCTCCTGCACCAGCTCTTATACCTGGGCCCATGCTCTGCCGTTGCGGCACAACACTGATCTCCTTCTCTCTACTTGCACCTTGTAGACCATGCTGTAAGAATTTTTCGCGCTCTATTTCAACAATTCCTCGAATGCGAAGTTGCGCTACGAGCGATGCTCCCACCCAAGCACCCAATGACTCTACGCCCCTAATGACCCCGCCACTTGTTGATGTGGTTGGAGGACCTGACTTCAAAGCGAGACGCTCTAGCCTGGCCGACACTTGATCATATTCTGGTTCAGCGAAACCCGCAGGTACAGGCTCGGTTGACGTAGCGGGGTCGGTAGAATCGGCGACCTTTGCTGCTTCTGATAGTCGTAATTCGTGATTGAGCTTCCTCTGGCGGAGCAAACGTTCATGTCGTTCAGTCGCGGAGCCATATGCCCGTACTGGATCCCAGCCCCGCTTCTGAACCAGCTTGTCCACTTCACTCAGAACGCGGGATTTGAGGCCAGGTAATCTTGAGACCCCTCCCGTGATGATAATGCGGGACATGCAAAGCCGCCGAACGTCGATTGGCAAGGAGAGAAGTGCGCGATAGATGACCTGATGAAGTGGAAGCTCATGGTCATCAAATTGATAGGCCGACGCACCATTAGCAAAGAGGGCATTGTCGGCTGGGGTGGCAAGGGTGGAGAATGGTAGGGTGAGTGTCATTGGAGGCGACATGTGAGGGAACGGGATGGATATTGAAGGATCATGCGTCTCATCAGAAGCGTCAACGAATTCATCTGAATCGTCTGAATCATCCGAATCGCCCGCTGAAGACCGTCGGGAAGAGGGGGCCGTGGATTTCGAGGAACCTTCACTGAATTGGCACCACCCTACTCGAGCCAGGATGTCCTCGGCTTCTTCAAACACCACCTCCGCTTCTGACACACCAGATCTGGCCAGCTCCGCATTCAATGTTTTGGCCATTTCTTCACTTAGAATCTTCCCTGCACGGACAGTTCTGCGTTGGTGCACCTCCCGATATTCACAGATAGCAGTCACTACGGTTTCGGCCCAGCCAATATCAACCACCAGAGCTGAACGTAACCCTGCGGCGACCGTGGATAGGACCGGTGATGACATGAGCGTAACACTCGGCGCTTGGAAATTGCTGAACAGGACCGACAATATAGACGAGAGGAGCGCTCGTGGCATAAGAGGAGGCAATGCCAGCAAAACTCGCCGAGGCTTCGGGTCCAAGAGAAAGAATTTGTTGCATGCCTCACGCATCGCCCTCTCGAATCGGTCCTCCACCAAGCCCAGGTCGATATTTGTCAAATCCATTCGATATAATTCATGATCCTCGCCCCATTCTTGTCCTCGTTTCCGCTTCCGCCTCTTCTCCGCATACTCTGGGTCCCATTGTCTGTAATCCCCAACTCGACGTTGTTCATCAGGTCCAAAACTGAGGGTGCATCTCGGGTTGCTTTCTCCAGGAAATCCGCCTCGCAAGAATCGCGATCCGAGTTCAAGGACAACGTATTCGTCTTCGGTACGAAAGCTTCCTCCTGGCGAGCCGTATATAGACGAGGAGCGATAAAGCGGCGTGCGAGGCGTCTCGGGAGTCGAAGCAAGATCTTGGAGGCGCGAAGATACCACTCTGGGACGGCCCGAGGAGACTCTTCGGTCTGATACAGACATCTGGAGGGAGATTTGAAGCAGATCTTATTGGTGAGCTGTGTGAGGTGGTCTTGGAGGAATCGATTACGATCGCGAATTGAGGAGGCGGCAGTGCTCAAAGGCAGTGAAACATTCTTGAACGAGTGCGATGATCCACACAGTGTCAGGATCAAAAGAAAATATCTCGACGTCTGCTGTGGCAGCTCTGATGGGATTTTGGTGATGGCCAGCTCAAGGGCTTGCTGAGGTTCAGTTCCTTTGGAGGACGGACATCATTGGCGAGCCGGGGCAGGGACTAGCGCCTTGGCTTTTTTCAACTTCGAACTTTTTTCATATTTTTCCTAGAGCTCCCTCTCCCACACCTCACCTTCCATCGGGACACCCCACGTTACTAACACAGCTTTCGCAGCGATCTCAATCGGCAGCTCTGCGCATCGCGGCTCCCTCGGTTTGTCATTGGAGCGACCGGTGTTCGAGCTTTTCCCACGATTCGACTCGACTTGAAGCTATAGAAAACGAGAGCTAGCCATCTTAACCAGGGCACGATTGAACAACCACCATGACGCTGTTCATTCTTTCCGAAACTAGGTAGGCTACTACAACCCCTGATATGCATAGACACGTATTAACGCATGTCAACAGCGCCGGTTATGCGCTTTTCAAAGCCAAAGACAAGAAGCTCCTCAAGCGGGACTCCCTCGCCGATGATCTCTCCAAGGCAGAGGATGCCGCAAGCTTGCTGAAGCTTAAGAAGTTTATTGTGGGTTTTTAGAGAAGCTAAAGAGCTATGCAGCGGGGTCTAACGAAGCTTTTAGAAATATGAGAGTGCGGCGACCGCGTTGAACGAGGCTGCAGCCATATCCGACGGCAAAGTAACGACTATGCTCACGGGCCTTCTTGATGAAATCAAAGATGAGACCAAGGCCTCTTTGGCGGTTGCAGATCCAAAATTGGGCAACGCAATCACCAAACTGCCAGGTTTCTCAGTCAAGCCCATCTCCGATTCTACCACCGCGGACGTCTTCCGTGCGATTCGTGAACATTTGACATCCCTCATCCCAGGCCTACTGCCCTCCGATATCAACACCATGTCTCTTGGTCTATCGCATTCGTTATCGCGACACAAACTAAAATTCTCCCCGGATAAAGTGGATACAATGATTATTCAATCCATCACCCTTTTGGACGACATGGACAAGGAGCTGTGAGTTTATCCCATTGTTTTACTACCCATTCCATTGCTGCGAAGACATCAAGGCATTATATTCCCTGGCTCGAGCAAGCCCCTCTATAGTTTCTCTTATCTTGTGACCTTGATCACATAATTGTTTGCGGAGCCATATCTTCACACAAGTGCCATAACTGACTGTCATCTAGAAACACGTACGCAATGAGAGTCAAGGAATGGTATGGTTGGAGTTGGCCTGAACTGGCTAAGCTCCTCAACGTGAGTTTCAATTTTCTTCTCTCCCAATCTTACCACTTCTCCCGACATGCGTGCCTCAGGCAGATAAGCAGATAATGCGGAACCTGTTCGTGATTTGGGTCGATACCCCTGGTTGGTAATGCAACTATAAAAATCTCACGATATGCTGTCCGAAGAAATATGCTTATATCTCTCTTGCATCCTTAACTATAAGCTAATACCTTGATATCTAGGACAATCTTGCCTACGCACGTGTAGTGTTGGCTGTCGGTATGCGCTCAAAAGCGGCAGAGAGCGACCTTTCGGTAAGCGCCCGACTCTCCCACAAGATCATGAAGCTCCATGCACTAACGACTGTAGGCAATCTTGCCCGAAGAGATCGAGACAGCCGTGAAGGCCTCCGCCGAGATTTCAATGGGAACAGAAATCACCGAGGAGGATCTCGATAACATCCAGCAGCTAGCCGACCAGGTAGTCAGCCTATCCGAATACAGGCAGCAGCTATCCGATTACCTCAGCTCGCGAATGAATGCTATCGCTCCTAATCTTACCGCATTGGTAGGTGAATTGGTGGGAGCCCGCCTTATCGCTCACGCTGGTTCTCTTATGAACCTTGCCAAATCTCCCGGTTCTACCATCCAGATCCTAGGTGCAGAGAAGGCTCTGTTCCGCGCTTTGAAGACCAAGCACGACACTCCTAAATATGGCCTTATTTATCACGCTTCCCTTATCGGTCAAGCCACCGGAAGGAATAAGGGCAAGATTGCTCGTATGCTGGCCTCTCGGTCTGCTCTCGGTGTCCGTGTCGATTCGCTCGCCACGTGGGGTGCCGATCGTGAAGACGCTGAAGAACCAACCGAGGAGGAGAAGTCTTCAGTCGGGCGCAATTCTCGTCTTCGCATCGAGCAGCGCCTGCGTGCTCTCGAAGGCAAGCCTATCAGACCAGCTGGCGCAAGCATCGCTCCTACGCAAACCGGCCACAAATTCGATGTCAAGGAAGCGAGGAAGTACAACCCTGATGCAGACGGCCTCACTGGTGACGAACCCGCCGCTAAGAAAGCCAAGGCAAATGGTGTCACGCCCGAGAAGAAGAAGAAGAAGCCCGTTGAGGAAGTCTCGAGCGAAGACGAGTCGGAGGATGAGGAAGCCAGTGCCGGTGCCGATGAGGACGCCATGGATATCGACAAGGCCGATGGCGAGCTAAGCAAGTCCGAGAAGAAGGCCTTGAAGAAGGCTCAAAAGGAAGCTAAAGCTGCAAGAAAGGCAGAACGTGCCGCAAAGCGAGAAGCCAAAGCCGCAAAGAAGGCCGCCAAGGAGGCGAAGAAGAGTTCAAAGGAGTCCGGCGACAGCAAGAAGAGGAAACATGAGGCCGAGAGCGAGAAGGGCGAAAAGAAGAAGAAGAGCAGCAAGGCGTAGAATTGTCCTACATCATGACTATTCTCGTTTGGACATTGTACAATTTCCGAATCTGGCGCTCTTTTGTCGACGGAATCTTATGCATCTAACTCATTCATCTCTTCATGTTTCTCCTTCTCACGTTTTCGGATGCAAAATGCGGTGGCGTTTTTCGGCGCATCGAAATGTATATGGGGCGGTCCTTCAAAATTAAGGGTTTTCTAGATCTACGCTTGTTTTGCATTTCTTTCTTCCTTGCTTTACGAAGGGTTAAGGTTTATTCCTGGCCCGTCATCTGTGTACTATCTGTAGCAAGCAAAGAGAGAACCTTAATGCAATACTTGAAAATTGTTCATATTTGTGGTTTTTGATGCCCTATTGCGTGAAATTGTGCTCGTTTCGAACTCAACAAACCATGATGCGAAAAGACGCCCAAATATTTTCCCTCATGCCTCCGAAGAGGAAAAGGTTCAAAAGAAACCCTCCCACCTCGTTCCCCCCAAAAGATGAAACTGTCAAATCTTTCGGCTTTACCCTCGGAGCAAGCCGACAAGACATGAAACAACCTTACAATCAATGATAAACCATCCCTTCCATCCCCCATCCCTCATGAAATTCATTCACTCATCAAGATCAAGCGCAGCAATAACCTCCAAAATCTCCTCCATATCGCCAGCAGCGAACCTGACCCCACCCTCCTCGACAATCATCTCCAATTCCACCAGGCTCCTCGGTCGGAGGTTGTACATCTGAAGGTACTCTACTTTTGTAAGGAAGGGGAATCGGGGTTTTAGCGTTGAGATTAGGGCGATGATTCCGTTTTTGGTGGGGGTGGCGTGGGCGGTGGGTTGGTCTTTTTGGGTTAGGTAGGCTTGGGTCTGTGGTTGTTAGTTTACTTGAGAGCTTTGTTAAGTTTTTGGGTGAGTGATTGGGGGTGAGGTTCTGGGGTTTTGGGTGAGGGTATGGGAAAGGTTCATGGATGATGGAAGATGGGTTAGGGTTTGGGGGTAGGGGGGATGGGCGGACGTACATCTCGTAACGTAGTTTTCAACCCCGCGGGTTTCTTCCGACCTCGTCCTGTGCCGTCAGTACCGGTGTATTCGGCATCTTCTTTTCGGAGGTGCTGGAGCACTTCTTCATTTGTTAGGAGGCCGGATTGGGTTGTGATTATCTGTGTGGGTTTTTAGAAATTTTTTAGTTGGATGGGTGGGGTTTGGGGGCGTTGGTTGGTAGATGGGTACGGACCTTCATTTCGGGGGTGGGTTGGCCTTAACGGTGGAGAGAGACGGAGGGGTGTGAGTGTGGTTCTGCGGGCGTTGGTTAGGTGGTTGGAGGTGAGGAAATCGTTGAGGTTGATGTTCGTGATCTGGATGGATGCGGATTTTTTTTTCGGTGAAGAAAGAAAGAAAGTAGATTAACGCCAATAGAACGCATGTATTAAGCAAATTACTAGAAATTAAATCTTCCCCCTTTATTAAAATATAGAAAAGAAAAAGAAAACGATAAGAAATTTGCTTGACGTTTATGACTGAAAATATGACCTTGATCGACCAACGAAAAATTCAAATGAAAAGTACAAAATCGAAGTATGCAAAAGCACGAGAATACATACCTAGTAAATTATATAGTATTTCACGGCATTTACTTCTTATTATGTACCTCCATTTGGAGCCCAAGCCTAAGAAATATAGAATTTAATATCGAAGTTGACGAAATTAAAAAGTAAGATGAGGTTGAAATCGAGCAAACCCGAGCGGCGGTCTGAGCGCCACCACGCTATTTTGGTGGAAGATGCAAGATATAGCAAAGTTTAGCAACGCTGAACATACTTGGTTAGGTAAACATGAATAATCCTTCCATCTTAGAGAAGTTAACTATTAAATATATAAACCATTACATCTATGTAAAGTAATTGTGGAAACATAATTGGAAAAGAGGACAAGAAACGTGTGGAGGTCTGTGCGCATCCGCAAAATCGACCAATGATATCTAAGATATTTAATAAGCAACATCGAGAAGAAAGAGTTACAATTCCTATTCATTCCAGAAGTCCAAAAAAAGGGAAGAAAGAAAGGAAAACCCCTTCTGGGGTCTACATTCCACCTAGTAGGTATACCACCTCTTGCTTTTTATTCCTAGCTTCTTCTATACCACTCCAAATCCATCTTTCAAGAAAAGACGCAACTTAATCCTTTTCAATTAAACTCCCCTTTACACAGCGAAGGTTGTATACATCAAACAATATCCCAACCCCTAGACAGTCCCAACACCGTACCCAAACCAAAATCCTTTATACCGAAACAATCGAATCTTCCCCTCCTTAATCCCCATTATTCCCCTCAATGCCCCTCCCTCACACCTCTAGCTAACAACCCAACTCCTCCGCTCCGCCCCGTAGTCCAAAGGAACCACTCTTTTCCATAAACCACAAACTCCTAATTCCCCCGTACCTAGGTACCCGCCTACCCACCAACTATTTCCCGGCTACCAGCTACCAGCTACCAGCTACCCCATCTCCATTCCCCGGATAAATACAAAACTCAAGCGGGGTCCTCCGTACGTAAAAGCCCACCTCGTCTAGCTCTAAAACATGACTTGACAAAGCGCTTACATTAGATAACGTATACTCCATACCCATGAATCTCATATCTCGTATCAATCAGTCGATGGCAAGATCTCACGGCAAGAAAGGGGAAAGCGCTTAGATTGGTTAAACTTTTTTTTGCTTGTCATTGAATCATATCTTTCGTATCTTTTTGTAATTCCCCAAAAGAAAGTTCGCAGTCACCCCATGGGCCCAGCCCAGCCGAGGCTCAACAATAACGATATCTAACCCAAGCAGATCCAGACTCCTGTGTTACCCAACCATCCGCATGCAGTACTGCACGATCGTGATTATCAATACACCTCATCTAGGCTCTTCCTTTCAGCCAGCTTCATCTTTTCGATCTCTTCTACCGTCTTGTGCCCCACCTCATCAGCGTGGTCTGATTCCTCCTCTGGCTCCTCCACCACCATGTCGCCTTTGAGGGCTTCTCGGAGGATCGGCTGGTCTTCTTCGTTGGGTGTGCCGGTTGCTGGTGGAGCACGCCCGGCTTCATCGCTGTTCGTCGCGTCGCCGTCGCCTAGAGTATCCGCTCGTGCACCTTGCCCCATACCGCTCTCGGCTTTCCATTCTGCTTCGCTGATCCTTCGGACGTTCGCCTTACCGGTACGCTCTTTGCTTTCTTTGCGGTTTGAATTGGCGCGGTGCCTTAACTTGCTGTTTCCGTGGATTGCATTCCCAGACTTAGGAACGTGGGTTTGTGAATGAGTGTTGTGCTGATGGTGATGATGATGATGCATACCAGGGAAATAATCAGAATCATCTGACAAGCCCTCACCGGCGCCGTTCAGGCTACCCCCAAATTCTCGTCCGTGGTGGAGATGGCGCAGGATGGCCGCTGTTCGTGGCTGCATGTGCTTGTGTCCGCGGATTGAGTCTGCTTCGCTGCTATGGTTATCTTCTTCCGAGGTCGATGCATCATTGGAAGCATCGTTTGGTGAAGCCGGTGTAAGTGGCATTTCAGGGAAGGGTATGGTCTTGTTCACAGGGGCAAGTTTGCGAGGCTTGGGTTCGGCAACAGCAGGAATGTGGGCGGCTTCCTGGGACGCAATGGGATGGTCATCTTGCTCTCCAGCAAGGGGGGCGTTGTTGGGAACTGAAGCTGCAGGCGCTTGATGAATGCCTAAGAAATCAGCGGTATTTTGACGTCGCGTCTTCTTCGGCCATGGAATCTTGTCGTGGTCACAACCGTTCACACAACCTCCCCACCTTCGGGCAGGAATAGTTGGTGACGAAGAATACGGCGGCGGAGGGCCAGCATGCCCTACTTTGGCGGGGCTAGCAGTTACGTCTTTGGGGGCATTGGCCGTTGCAGCCGCCGCTCGCTTTTTCAAATCAGACCACGTGCGAAGTTCGTTTTGCAGAATGTATTTGCCGTTAGATTGATTCTGCTTCATGACAATGAATTCGCAGTGATTGACGTTGCGGAGGTCTTCGAAATATTCGACGGACCAATGATACCTGAACAGATGTCAGTCCCTGTATTTACTAGAGATATGCCCTCCAATATGAGCTTGGCCACGTTACTCACCACTTCATCAAGAAGACCCTAGTCATCAATCCATGTGTAACCAAGACGCAGACACTTGGGAAGTTTTCTTCCTTGAATAGTCTCCATAGGCTCTCGTTAAATCCGCTAATGCGGTCGTAGGCGTCCGCTGCACTCTCTCCATTGGGGATACGGTAGAAGAAATGACCGTAGTCTGCCCTCTCCTGCCACATCCTCTCCATTTCTGCGGAACATGGCTGGAAGTTTCCAAAGTCTTGTTCGCGCAGTCTTGGCTCTTCAAACACCTTTATTTTGTGACGTGGAAATGGGGAGGGGGTAGGATCGTCGGAGGTGAGTGAGCGGAGGATGCCTTCGGTCGTCTCGCGAGTGCGACGGTAAGGAGAGGTGAAGAACTGAAGTGTATCATCTGGTTTCAGCAGTGAACGCAGCCGTTGCCCCGCTTCCGTTGCCTGGAACATCTATTAGCTGAATGTGCTCATGTGTGGCGTAGAGCATATAGTGCCATACCTGATTCCAGCCATCTGGAGTGAGTTTGACTCTGTGGTCTGGTATGTACTGGTGTATATCGCGGTTCTTGTTTCCTTCAGACTGGGCATGGCGCACCAGAATGATCATCTACCATGAGTCGTTAGCCGCTGTGATGTTCGCAAGGTCTGGATATAGCCCATGGCGAAGCAGAATGCCATTGCCGGGAGGTTTCATGTTGGGGAGGTAATCCAGGCCCTCAGAGCCCTCTTGGATTGCGTAGAGAGCGTCGTGGGGTAGAGGATTGTGTATATCGGGGGAATGGATGCTGAAGGGGAAATAAACTCACCCGAGGTTTCCCCATTCTCGAGAAGAGGTATGGAAAAGAATATAAAAAAGCGAAGGCACTGAGTTTGGTGCAGTCGGTGGTCCCTTGGGCGATAGGTATTTAAAGAGTGTGTGGTTCGTAAGGGGTGGCGTGTGGTGTGGTGGAGGGTGTCAAACAAAGTGTGTCGAGCATCGAACGGTGATGCGTTGATAGTGCGAGTGGGGGAGCTACAGGCTGCCGTACTTATGCAGGGCTCTTGGCACAGATTCCGGCAGCAAGCGCGATCCACGGCGGTTAGGAT